>CABHPQ010147566.1:3256-44661 GCA_902168405.1 Peromyscus aztecus
TGTGTGTGTGTGTGTGTGTGTGTGTGTGTGTGTGTGTGTGTGTGTGTATGTGTGTGTGTGTGATGTGTGTGTGTCTGTGTGTGTGTATGGGATGTGATGTGATGTGATGTGTGTGTATGTGTGTGTGTGTATGCATGTGTGTATTTTGTCTCACAACTGACAGTCCAGTAGAGGCAGAAACAGGCAGCTTCCAGGGTCTCCCTTAACTGCCAGTCCAGCCTATTTGAGGAGTTCTAGGACACTGAGAGCTTCTGTCTCAGAAAAAAGGTAGACAGTACCTGAGTGAGGAATGTCACTCAGGGTTGTTCTCTGGCTACCACACATGTGTGCACTTACACACACACACACATACACACACACACGAAGAGAGAAGAGAGAGAGACATTTTTAAAAAATCAAATGCAAAAAAAGGAAAAAAAATTGAATATCCCTAAAACATTTGTTGCTCTCACAGAAGACCCAAGTTCAAGTCTCAGCACCCACAACCACCTGTAACTTCACATCCAGTGGATTTGATAGTCTTGGCCTCCAGGGGCACCTGCACACACATGATACAGACTTATACAAATACATAAAACAAGTTTCTAAAATTTTTATAAAAAAGACTGAAGAGTGAATGTCCACAGGGGAAAGAACACAGGAACTTCACCTGCTGAACAAATGTCAGCTCAAAACAGGCCCTATTCCCCCTGAAAAGCAGAAAAATGCCAGCGTTTACAAGAAAGCCTAGAGAAACCATTCAGTCCCAGGGCTTCTAGGGCTTCATGAAGAGCTCTTGGATGTGGTAGAGAAGCATGGTCTCTAAAGTAAAAATGGTCAGGTGCACTGAACCAAAGCTAAACTGTTCTGCTCTATGAACATTTCCAATTAAAGGACAAAAGCTAAGACTGAAAAGAAGAAAATGCAAAACACAAAGCTACCGAAGACCTAGAGGTATAGAGAACTACTGATATGGAAGGGTGAAAATAGTTAACTTACCAATGGACTAAAGATCGGAAGAAACATCTCACCAGAGAAAGCCACATGGCCAATAAACACAGGAAAACCCAGAGATCTTTACCCTGAGAAAGAACTCATTTTGAAAGCATGGAAAACTTCAACATGCTCAAGAAATGCACTGTTCTTAACCACGTTTCCCACAGTGCTGAGCAGCTTGCTTGACAGAGTGCGTTATGGACTTTGAGGTCTGGGGTAAGGTTCTCCATAAGGCTGTATATGCTCTAAATGGCATCTGATACATGCTCTTGTTTCTCTAATAGCCAGCATTCACAAGTCTAGAATTGAAGGAGTGGAAATGGGTATGGGAAAACTCACCATCATCCCCTGTGACCTCTATCAAAATTTAGTTTCCTGTTCTCATGACCTTAACATGCTCTGCTGACCTAGAAGTCTTGGTTTTGGTGACGAGGTGGGAGAGTGTCTCTACAAGCAAGCACAAGTATTCCACTGAATTGGAAACCAGTTTCCTCCTGGACACTTTGGGCTTCTGATGCCCTTAAGCCAATAGGCTAAGAAAGGAGTTACATGTTAGGAGGAGCGGTTGATCAAGACTAGAAGGAAAAATTGGACTGCTTCCCCACAATGGAGGTAAGGAGGATTATGTTTGGAGTACAGGATCCTCCAGGGTGTTTCTTGGTGTTACCATATGCCATGGTCCAGGTCAGCAGGAAACTACAACAAGCCAATCCAGGAAGGCTGAGTAAAGGCCCAAACAGTCAGGAATGAATGGGTGAATCACCCCTCCTTATAAAGAACTGAAACCGGCTGAGGGAGGAGGAAATACAGAATGGGTGGGAAAGGAAGGTAATTTAAAATGCCAGCTAAGGCCGTATGGCCAGTTACAGAATGAGGATTGTACTAGCTCTTTCGTTAAGAGTAGGTTTTGTGTATATATTCATATGCACTCAGTTTGTTTCCATATTTTCTTTCCTTTGCTTTGCTATCACTGCATAGCATGACATTAACTGGGTTAATGTCAATACTTAGGAGTCATTAAACCTATCATCCTATTTAAGTTGTGGGGTATGAAAAGAATAAACATTTATTAAGGTTCTTTGCTGTTTGTTCTAGAAGAATTAGTGCATTATTATTATTATTGTTATTATTATTGATGGAATAGTTATACCATGTTAGGCAGAATGATGACCTTATTCTTGCCTTTATTTAGAAATTAAGCATGGTACTGTGGCTGAGTGTCAAGTTGATAGAGGTGGATTCGGGATGACTGTCTCGATTGTCTGTCAGCTTGACAGGATTTAGAATTGCCCAGGAGACACACCTCCTGATATGTCTGGGAGGTGAGGGTATTTCCAGAGATTAAGACCCGCCCCATGGGTTGGGGTCCCAGCTTGAAGCCAAGGGGAAAAGGGAGAAGATGAGCTGGGTACCAGCATTCATCCTTGCATCAGGGCTAGGGCTATAATGTGACTGACTGCCGCCTGCACCTGCAGCCTGGCTTCCCTGCCACAGTGGACTGCAGTCTGGAACAGTAAGCCGAAATGAACCTTTCCCCCATCATTGCTTCTTGCTGAGTATTTTTTTCACAGCAATTAGAAATAATTATAATAATAATAATAATAATCATGGTGTTTAGCTAGCAAAGATTCTCTTCCAATCTACATAGCCTTTCTCTCTCTCTTCACTCAACTATTCTGTTTACTGTGAAGAAGCTTTTTAATTTCATGCAATCCTATTTGTTAATTCTGATTTCTTATGCTACCGGCGTCCTTTTCGGAATGTCGTTACCTTTTTCTGTCATCACTGCTACTACTGCTACTGTGTGTGTGCTGTGAGTGAGTGTGTGTGTGTGTGTGTGTGTGTGTGTGTGCAAAGGTGCATTTGTGGAGGTCAGGGACAACTCTATGGTAGCAGCTCTGTATCTCTACTTTTTGTGTGTTCTGGGGAACTCAGGTCATCAGGCATTTGCAGCTAATGCCTTTTCCTATTGAGCTATCTCAGCAGCCTCTGCCTCTTCTTATATCTCGATGTTGTTCCTTGTATTTTCTAGCAGTTTCAGATTTCAGGTCTTACATTAAGTTCTTAACCATTTTGAAGTGATTTTTATACAGAATGGAAAAAATAAAGATAGGCATCATTCTTTAACTTGTGGATATTCAGTTTTCTCATCGCAATTTGTAGACGAGGCTCTTTTCTCTAATGTTTGTTTTTGGCATCATTGTCAAAAATCAGCTGAGTAGAGCTGTGTGGGTGTATTTCTGGGTCCTTTATTCTCTTCTACTGATTTACATATCCATTTTTTTGTCTCAGCACCATGATGGTTGTATTGCCATGGCTCTAATATTATTCTTTGAAATCATTTTTTTTGTAATACCTCCAATATTGTCCTTTTCTCAAATTATACATAGTTTTTCGAGATAAGGTTTCTCTGTATAACAGCTCTGGCTGTCCTGGAACTCACTATGTAGACCAGGCTGGCCTTGAACTCACAGAGATCCGCCTGGCTCTGCCTCCTGAGTCCTTGGATTAAAGGCATGTGCCACCACACCTGGTTCAAATAATATTTGATTAATTAATTTGAAAATTCATTTGGTGTGTTTTGACCATATTCATCCTATCAACTCCTCTCAGATCTACCCTTCCTTCCTTAAACCTCAATTTTGAGTATTTTTTTACTCTTATTATTATTACTTAAAAAAAAACCCATCGTGTCCTATTTGTGCTTCCCAACTGCTCTTGGGAGTGAAGCCTGCCCTGAAATATGGTCTACCTACCAGGGATCCCATCACTAAAGTAACCTGACACACATTTTCCAAGAACCTGCTAAATGACAAGCATTCCCCATCTAATGGTGGGATTTTGTGCCTAACTCTTTCTCCCTCCATACTGGGACTTTGTCTTGCTTGAACTTCTGCAAGTCTTGGGCTTTGCAGTTACAGTCACTGTGAGTTCATGTAGGCAACTGCCCCATTGTGTCCAGAAAAGACTTTCCTTCAAGTTACCCCCCATTCTGGCTCTTAAAATCTTCAGTCCTCATCTTAGGATCTTAGGAAGATCCCTAAGCTTTGGGAAAGAGGAACTGATAGGAATGTTCCACTTAGGGCCCATCACTCCACAGACTCTCTTATTCTCTGCACATTGTCCAGTTGAGGGTTTCTATATTAATTGCCATATACTACAAGAAGAAGGTTCTGATGAGGGCAGAGATGAGGGTATAGCAATAAGTCAAGAGGAGTCATTTAAATACTATGTCCATTTAGCAGATTAATAGTATCAGGTTCTTCCTAGGACCTATGACCTATTTACCCACACTCTCTTGGCCGTGTTAATAGTGCCAGCCTGAATTCTATATCGTGAAGATGGCTTTAGATCCAATAGAAAGCAGTTAGAACTTCCATTACATTCATGCCACTATTACAGCCATGGCCACACCGTATTAGACCAGCTGTAATTGTAGCTCAGAGTTCACAGTTTACAGGTGAGATTGATGGGTTCTTTTCTCCTCTTGTAATGTGCATAGCACCTTTCAGCACTGTGAAAGCTAGCCAATAGGAATAAAGCTACCAGGTTAGTAACAGCTTGACTTCTCCGTGCTCTATGACTGGATGACATCGCTCACGATGAGTAATTCCACCTCTATCCATTTACCTGCAAATTCAATAATTTTATTTTTTAGCAGCTGGATGATATTCCATTGTATAAATGTACCACATTTTAATTACTCATTCTTTAGCTGATTTCCATTTCCTGACTATGGTGACTATAGCTGCAATCAGTATTTAAGAGACAGTATCTCAATAGTAAGATACAAATTTCTTTGGATATATTCCCAAGAATGTTATAACTGGATCATATGGTAGATCTATTTCTAGCTTTGTGTGTGTGTGTGTGTGTGTGTGTGTGTGTGTGTGTGTTTGTGTGTGTGTGTATGTTTCAAGACAGGGTTTTGCTGTGTAACCCTGGCTGTCTTGGAGCTTGCTTTGTAGACCAGGCTGGCCTTGAACTCACAAAGATTTGCCTGCCTCTGCTTCCCTAAGTATTGGGATTAAAGGCATGTGCCACCACACTCAGCACTGTTTCTAGCTTTCTGATGATCCCTCACACCGATTTCCACAGTGGCTGTACCAGTTTGCACTCCCACTAGTAGTAAATAAGCACACATCTTTCTCCCAAACCATAGCAACATCTACTGTCATTTATTTTTTATATTGGCCAGTTTGATTGATTGAGATAAAAAGGAATCTTAAAGTAGTTTTAATTTGCACTGCACTGATGTCTAAGAAAATTGAACATTCTTTTAAAAAATGTCTGTCAGCCATTTGTAATTCATCTGTTGAGAACTCTTCATTTAGTTCCATGCCTTATTTTAAATAGAGTCTTTGTTTTCTTATTGTTTGGGTTTTTGAGGTCTTTGTATATTCTGTGGACTAACTCTTTATCAGATGTGTAGCTGGTAAATGTTTTTCCCATTCTGTAGGCTGCCTCTTCATTGAATGATGGTGTCCTATTGTACAGAATCCTTTTAGTGTCATGAGGTCACACTTATCAATTGTTAATCTTTAAAAAACGTGCCTTCCTTTCTTGGCTCCTGTTTAGAAAGTCCTTCCCTGTGCCTATAAGTTCAAGTGTATTTCTTATTTTTTCCTGTATCAGATTTAGGGCATCAAGCCTTACATTAAGACCCCTAATGCACTTGGAGATGAGTTTTGTGCAGGGTGGGAAAGAAGGACCCAGTTTCATCCGTATGCATGCAGCTATCCAGTTTGACCAGCATTGTTTGTTGAAGATGCTGTCATTTCTCCCTTGTATATTTTTTACCTCTTTGTCAAAAACCAAGTGGCTGTAGGTTGCTGGATTTATATCTGAATTCTTAATTCTATTCCATTGATCAGTGTGTCTGTTTTTACGGCAGTACCATACTGTTTTTCATTACTATAACACTATAGCATAACTTTTAACAAATAAGGCTAGTGGTATCTCCACTAGTTCTTTTCTTTTCTTCTTCAGGATTATTTTGGCTCTCCTGTTTGTGTGTGTGTGTGTGTGTGTGTGTGTGTGTGTGTGTGTGTGTGTGTGTTTCCATTTGATATTTAAGATTTTTCCACATCATGTCCCAGATTTCCTACATGTTCTGTTCCTGGGGCTTTTTAAAGTGAACATTTTCTTTAATTGAGTGATCCATCTGCTCTACCTGGTCCTCAAGAGCTTCCTTTCTTCCACTTGATCTGGTTTATTAGGGAGATTTTTTTCCCTCAAGCATTTTGTTTGACTTCCTAAGTTGTTTCTATACTGAGTTTTATTTTATTTTGGCTTTTCTTCAGAGATTCTCCCTTTATTAAATTCCATTTTTACATTTTGACTTATGTTTTATTATTTTATTCAACAGTTTATATATTAGTTGCCTTTCTATTGTTGTTATAAAACACCATGGCCAAGGAAACTTATTGAAGAGTTTATTTGGGCTGATGGTTCTGGAGAGGTAATAGTCTGTGATGAATGAGTGAAGGTATGGCTGTTGGAGTTGGAAGCTGAGAGCAGAAGGCTCACATCTCAAACTGAAAATGAAGTGGAAACAACATGAGGTTCTAAAACCCCAAAGCCCTCACCCTATGACATACTACCTCCAGCAAGGCTATACCTCCTGTGATGGTTTGAAAGAAAAGGGTCCCCAAAGGGAGTGGCATTATTACGAGGTGTGATCTTGTTGGAGGAAGTTTGTCACTGTGGGGGTGGGCTTTGAGGTCTCCTATACTCAAACTATGCCTAGTGACACAGTTCACTTTCTGTTGCCTGTGGATCAAGATGTAGAACTCTCAGCTCCTTCTCCAGCACCATGTCTGCCTGCATGCTGCCATGCTCCCACCATGATGATAATAGATGAAATGTTTGAAACTGTAAGTCAGCCCCAATTAAATGTTTTCCTTGTAAGAGTTGTCATGGTCATGGTGTTTCTTCTCAGCAATAGAAAGCCTAACTAGACACCTTTTAAACCTCCATAAACAGTGTCAACAATGGGGACTGAAGTATTCAAATACCTATGACTATGGGGGACATCTCACTCAAACTACCACAGTTGTATTTTTGTAGTACTTGTTCAGGTATTTGTTCATATCCTCTTTGAGCTTCTTGAATCTATTTATAATCGCTGTTTTTGAAATCATTGCCAAATGCAATAGCTAAGTTGCTTTTCTCAGGGGACATTACAATGGGGATGCTAATTTCTGGAGAAGACATATTATCTTGTTTATTGGTGTTGTTTGTTTTTTTTTTATGTTGGGATCTAGGGATCTGGAGTTAGAGTGTTTAGTGTTTTTTTGATGTGGATTTCTGGTCTCATCTTGTTGAGCAGGTGTTTGGATCATTTTTCTGTTGAATTCCAACTTTTCAGGTTGAGATCAGTTGGATGTTGCTTTGTGTTCAGTCTTTGGAGCCACTGTGTTGCTGTGCCAACAGGGTGTGAGAACAGGTCTTAGCTTAGCTAGGGATGGGTGCAACTAATGATCCTAAGTGTAAACCTCCTGTAGGACTAGAGGACTCTCTCTGCCAAGGTTTAAACTTTGTAGAGGGCTCACAGGTTCTTCAGGTGGTCCTGTGGTGGCAGAGCTAAGGTCACAATAGGAGTTGGCAGTGTTCCATGGGGACAGGGTACAGAACTCCACATCACCCTCAGATGAAGATGGGTGAGGTGAAGGCTAGTCTGGGGGATCTTTATCAGGTTCAGTGGTGAAGGACACTGTCTGGTCCCAGGACATCTTAGTAGGGAGGGTGGTAGACTGGATCTGGAGGTCACTACCTATAGTTTCAGGTTGGACTCCATGTGGTTCTGAGTGGCACATTGAGTATGGTGGCTAACAGGCAGGCTGGGTAGCAGAATGGATGTGAGAAACCTACCTACTGTTCTGCATTGAGCTCTAGGAAGTGTTATGCTGGGGCAGCTGATAGGCAGGCAAGTGACTGGACCAATACTGTTCTTTTGTTTCACAAAATTGCTCTGGTTATTCATTGTCTTTTATGTTTCCTTATTTATTTCAGATCTTCTTTTTTATGTTTCTGTGAATAATACCATTAGAACTTTGTATGCCTATACACATATACATACATACACAATAAAGATAAAATATTTAAAACAAATAAATAAAGTAATTGTTGAGTGTCTAGGGTGATAGCCCAGTTGATAAAGTGTTTGTTTTGCAAGCATAAGGATTCAAGGTCTGTTCCCAGAGCACATTAGAAAGCCAGACATAATGGTGCATGCTTGTAAACCCACTCCTGGGGAGACAGAAGGCAGAGCCCTGGGGCTCAGTGGTCAGCTAGCCTAGGCTGTGTGGCAAGTTCCAGGCCAGTGAGAGAAGCCTTGCCAAAAAATGTGCACAGATCATGAAGAAGAATAACACAAAAGATTGTCTTCTGAACCTCACATGCATGTACACACACACACACACACACACACACACACACACACACACACACGCACACACACACACACCCCTGTATAGACAACAGAAAGAAAAGAAGAAATAAATAAGAAAGGAAAGAAGGGAGAAAAGAATAGTCGAGTGTCCAGAAAAGAGCGTTTCATTTGTTTGTTTGTTTGTCTGTCCGTCTGTCCGTCTGTCCTCAGTGCTACCCTCTCCTCTGTCAGCACACCAGGGCCGCTCCCAGCCTTTGTCCTCTCTCTTTCTTCTCTGGCTCCTTCTTTGCTTAAGGCAGTGGTTCCAGCCCTCTTCAGACACACTCCCTCACTCTGGAATGCATGAATGGGGCTGAGCTTTCTAGCTAGACTCCGGAGTTTCTTTTCCTTGTACTTTGCAATTTTTCTTTCTTTCTTTGCTATGGAAACAAGTGTTTTGCATCCATCGCTACCTTGTAGGATGACTGGTCTCCAACTCTTGATTTACTTCTATGAGATTCTATCAGTTTGTGCATGGATTCTATCTGCTGCCCTTCTTCTACCCACAAAGTATTACATATTATACGTAAGTCTTTGAATCTTGTGCTGAGAATGAAGTCAGGATGGTTAGTTAAATGGGTACATGCTCACCCCACTATTTCATGGGTCTATACCCACACCACTGTTGTGTAAGTACACATCTACACCATCATGATTCTATGAGTACATGATCACACCACTGTTATGTGAGTACACATCCACACCATCATGGTTACACGGGTACGTGATTACACCACTGTTGTAAAAATCCATATGCATGCAACTGTTTACGGGTACACATCCACACCATCATGGTTATATGAGTACATGCCCTCACCACTGTTGTATAATCCACATCCACACCACTCTTGTGTGAGGACACATCCACACCATAATAAGGTACAACTCTAAGTCAAATCCACTGCAAGTTTTAGAGACACTCTGGGGTAAAAACGCAGTTGGTGTTTGTGTGAGTTTTGTCTCCCATGACTTTGCTGGACTCATTTATTGTTCCTAACAGTCTTCTCCTTTGACAAATCTTAACAATTTTCTATATTACAGAAATGACCATGTAGTATGCAAATAGGGACAGGTTTATTTCTCATTTTGCAGCTTGAGGCTTGACAAATACATAGATAGTACCATGAATATACCTCCACAGATATAGAGGACAACTCATTATCTAAAAATGTCCTTGTGAAGTCCCTTTGTGGTCCACCTCCCTCCTCTCCCTGATCTTTAGAGAACATGGATCTACTGCTCATTCCTATTATTTTGCCTTTTACAGAATGCCACATAAATGTAATAATAAAAGTTATCTTTGGATACAGAGGTTTTCAGTTAAAAAATGTAGCTGTTATGAATATACATTTCTCATGGATCAATAGTTTGTCATTTTTGATTGTTCGGTATTATTCTATTATTTGGAGACACTATGTTTTAGTTACCTAGTCTGTAACTTCTATAGAATGTCTTCATCCACTCATCCACTGATGAACACTTAAACTCCTTCTCCATTATCCTGGCTACCGTGAGTACTGCTGTAACGAATATGCAGGAGTAACTAGTTGTGGACCCACTGAATCATGCATAGTTCTATTTTTAGTTTCTTGAGAAATTTATGAACTGTTTTCCATGAGATTGTACTAAGTGATGTTTCAACCTACAGCATTCAGGGACAATGCTCTCTCCACACTCTCTCAAACACCAATCTTGCATATTCTTATTAACATCCAGTCTAAGAGGTGTGACGTGACACATTGTTGTAGTTTTATCTTGACATTTCCTGATGATTAGTGATGCTGAACATTCCTCATCGTTTTGTTGGCAATTTGTAAACCTTTGGTTTGAGAACTACGCAAGCCACATGTTTTGCCCACTTTTAAATTAAGCTAAAGTAAGCTGTTTGTCTTCTCGTTTCTGAGCTATGAGATCTTTGCATATTTGGATACTGTCACCTTGACTATGCAGAGTGGGGAAATCACTTTCTCATTCTGTGGGTTGCCAATTCTTTCTGTTGATTGTTTCCTCTGTTTTGCACAGTTTTTCAGTCTGTTGTAACTGCAATTTTTCTACTGTTGTTTTTTTGTCTTTGGTTTTGGGGTCACAGCCAAAAAAAAAAAGTTATTGCCCCAGATATTGCTCTGGCTCTCCCTTCTATTCTCTTCAGTTATTTCTTCTCCCAGTTTCGGGACTTAAGTCTTCAATTCCTGTAATTTCCAGTGCATTTCACATCCCTTAACACAGGGAGACTCCAGTATCCTGTTGGGTTGCCCAGTCTGTCTGTTACCCAGTCAGAAGATTCAGGTAGAAATGGAGTTGGTGTAGGCGGTCCCATCACCCATTTTCCTCTTCTCCTTTCTGCTTCCATTTCTTTTAAGAAAATTTTTTATTCATTTTACATACCAACCACAGATCCCACTCTCATCCCTCCTCCCACTGTGTGTCCCCACAAATGGTAAGTCCTCCCATGGGGAGTCAGCAAAGCCTGGTACATTCAGTTGAGGCAGGGCCAAGCCCCTCCCCCTCTGCTGCCATTTCAATGGCTCAAAACCTTTCTTCATACATGGATTGTGGAGGGAGAAGCTCAAATACAGCTTTAAGTCTGCTGTTATTGGCTTACAACATATCCTTGAAGTGTTGGTAGCTGTTGGTAATTAACCTTTCAAAGCAGTTTGTAGAGGTTTGGAGAGTCTGTATTCATGACATAAATTCACATTCAAGTCTTGAATTTACCTATGTTGGTTATATATCCTTGAGAACATTTATTTAAAAATATTTAGCCTTCAGCTTCTGTTGTGTGAACATTCCTTGGAGAGACATATAAATGTCTTTTCACCCCAGGCAGGACACCAAGGACAGATTAGAGAAAGGATTTCTCCAAATTCAGGTGAACCGATGGATTTAATTATAGTTGCTTACAAGAATGTGAGTGCAGGATAATTTACAGGAGCCTGGATAATTTACGAGTGACTCTACCCCTGAAGAAAATAGCTTTTTTTCCTGGCAACTGTTAACTCTTTATATATCATCAGAGAGGTGTGGGCCTGGGAATCCCTCTTTGATAGCACCCACTAACTACCTATACATCCTCACTGCACTTGGGCTTCATGAGCTTATCCTTCCCCCACCCCACGACAGAAAAAGAACCAACATTGGATGTGGTCCTCTGACCTCTACACAAGTGATTCCTAGCATGTACATGCTCGGATTTATATGCATGAATGTACGAGCACACACACACACACACACGCACACGCACACGCACACACGCACGCATGCACACACACAAATGAAAAAGACAAGATAGATAAGATACACCATATCTCCAAACACAACCTTTCTTTCAAGGATTATGTGAGCCCTTCCCTAGGTTTTCCATGCTCTTCTCATTAGGAGTTGGACAGGAGTAGCTGATAAAAAGAGCTACTGTTTTGGACTTGGGCAGGATTTAAAGTCCGACACTTGCTTCCCCTGAATTGCAGTCCATTCACAGGTGTATGGGTGAAAGGAGTGGGCAGAGCAGGAGTTCGGGATACTTTACAGGACGAAAGGTGGAAATACCCTTGAATACCTAACACAAATTGGACACTTCCCTGCCGCTGTCTGATGTGTTAATAGAGCTGGGAGAGGAGATCACACCAGGGAAAGAATGAACCAAATTTGGGGTGTTTAGAGAGCACATGCCAGGGTTGTTTATTGTGTTAGAAAGAGAATATTTGGCAATCCTAGTGCATTTTCATTTATAAAAACAACGGAAGAAGGAAGCCTCATAGAAATCTGCTTATCTGGTATAATGCAATACATACAATACAATACAATACAATACAATACAATACAATACAATACAATACAATACAAAATTGTAAGGGACACATGTTAAAAGCTTTGGAAAATCTCTCCTATCCCTACAAGCCAAAGCCCCTGGGTGCAGGAACTGATTACAGCAGCAGCCATGCTTTATGTGCAGAAGGCAGAAGGCAGGGAGGAGAGCAGAGCTGCACAGACCACAGCAGCCAACATGATGTATGTTCAGGGTCGCAGAGGCCATCAGTGAACTAAGGGGACAGCTGGGCCTTGGTGGCACCAGGGAGCCCCTGATCCTTGTAGGGAACATCTGCTCAGAGCTTCAGCTCATTCACTGAGGGCCTCTTCACCGTTCGAGAGGTCCCAATGGCATGGCAAATGTCCTGTTTTTAAATGCTAGATGCTGGTTTTGTTGTTGCTGTCATAGAAGCATAATCAGATATAGGAAAGTATAGAGACAATTATTGAATTTGGAAACAAAAATAAAATAGAAACAGCAGTGTTACAGGGGCTCAGGCAAGACAGAAAACTTTCAGTGCATATGTGTGTGTTTTAATCAGGGAAGAATATGAGCGGGGAGGAAAAAAAGAGAATGAAGAGAAAGTAGAGGGGAAGGAAGAGGGTGGAGGGGAGGAGGAGAGGAAAGGAAGGAGAAAGGAGTAAACAAAGAGGGGTATGCAAGACAAAAGGCAGATGGGAGGCAGTGGCCACAGGAAGAAAGCAAACCCCATTCCTGGCCAGCCTTTCTGTTTGCCATTTCTAACCTGCTTTTCCTTCTAAAACAGGAACTTCCACAGCTTCTTTAACAGAGCCTGGAAATCCGGGAAGATCCAGGCCCTTGTTGCTTTCTGGTGTTTTCTGGACAAGACGACTCTTTAAAAAGGTCCAACAAATGCAGATATTTAACACATCAGGGAGATTGATAGGATGCTTAAATAGGGCTGCCATATTCCTTGTAGTCAGTGGAGGTGACCGTATGCATGGATGCTGACCCTACTACACATGTATGTCACCTAGTGCTTATGCCAAAGTTACCTAGTGCCTACATGTTGATGCCTGCACATGAAGCCACACTTTAGCCTACAGACACAAAGCCTGTGAAAGATCCTCCATGGCTTCCATTTTTCTTAGAAGGAAGAGGTTCTCTTTGTGTTTCTCAAATATCTATGCCTGAAATAATGCCTCCATGGGTGATTTGAGCTTCATATGGCTTTTGTTCATTTGTGTTAACACACTGCTCAATTTTACCTGTGAGACGTCCGTGATGGTTTTGTCTCTTTCATGATGCACATCACCGAGGTTTTGGAGTTGCTATTCCGGTATGAAAATCTGTCTTTAAAGCAGAGTTTAAATCATTTATGTTAATGGAGGGAAATAGCATATCTACTCAGGTGTTTTAGAGAACAATGGTACTGTTGTCATTTGGAATAAATATCTTGTTTGCAGTACTAATTATGAGTGTCATCAAATTGCTTTATAAGTTTGCACAAACAGTTTACTATAATGTTATACTTACAAAGAACAAAAGCATGTTTTTGAATCATGATGTATTTATCAGCTCTTTAGTCTCTCAAATTTCTAATTCAAAGCTCATGTCCAACAGTCAGCCTTCACAATTTTGTTTCGTAGCCTTCCCCTGGAAGCCATACATCATGGTTTGTCAGTCCCCTATTTCCCATTGTGCTGGTGAGATGGCTGCCACATCAGGATAAGAGATGAAGGGGAAGTATCTGTGGTGATAAGATGACTTCTCCTAGGGTAGGGAGCAGAGAAGGCCAGAGCCATTCTCCATGTGCTGAGCACTCCCTAGCTTTGCTATGGGAATGTTCCTAGACATCAGAACTCAATGCCGGCAATGGCAGTGTGTCCATCTGGGGACAGTGGATACATGGCTACTGGTTAGATGAGGCTCATCTTCCAGCATCAGGGGGTGAGGCATCACAGATGGACAATGTTTGGCTTCTGGGGTAGTTATGAGGTAGTTTCTGCATCTTTATGTGCTTCTAACATGTGACTGTAAGACTTATGATGGAGTTCCTCAGCTTGTTTCCCAGGCTGAGAGGAGTGGCTGGCCACTTAGGTGAGAGTCCAGTGATCCTCTCTGCCCCCTTCTTCCATAAGGGAATACCAACAGTCCAAAGGCCCAATCATGATTGACTGTAACAAGCAAGCATAGGTGATTGCGGACCAGGGGATCCTGACATTTTGGAGAAACACAAGCCATTATCATCCTTGTTGGGTCTTGCCCTCCTACAAGTAGGCTTAGGAAACTACTAGATATCCTGGCACACTGGCTCCTTCCCATGTAATATTCACCAGACCTCCCCTTCCCCCCACCCCCAACACACCTGTAAGATCACATGGTGTGATCTTCATGTTGTGGTCTTCATGGTCTTCAGTAGTGGCCCAGCTCTTTTCCTCTTCTTCTCATGCTCCACATGCTAATCCTGGAGCACTGACATTCTCAGCATGAAGAGTTTCTGCTGGCTCTTACTATCCTGTTACTACCATGGAAACATTGTTTTTCCTCTCTCCATCCACTGGCTTCTCATTGTTGGTTCCAACCCATCTCATTCATCCCTTCCACCATGACATCTCACGTATTGCTGGCAGAATTAATCATGTTCTGGCTCCCCAGTCACACTTTGGAGAATAAATTGATAATATGTCATCAATGCATTTACTCTAAGTATGCTCTGTCTTGTGCTTTCCTCAGCCATAGGACATCTCACATTCCTGTGACCAGTGAGGCCTTGAGTCAACTTTATTTGCTCACATATAATTCAAGTGTGGGCATGGCAGGTAGGAGAAGAGATACAGGCCTGGGGTTACCTAGTGCCTGGACATGTCAACCCAAGTCCTCTGGACTTCTAAAAAACTTGTTCATGGTGAGAGTTGGGCTACCTGTGCAAATCAGGAATCAGTACTGCATAATTAGTCAACCTGTGTGTCTGGTAGCAAGTGCCAAGGCTACATGGGAGGTATGGACTGGAAATTAGTGAGGAAAGAATTATGGGTACACAGTTTTGACTTGACATCACGTCATCCAGGATGATGAAGGAGGGTAAGGAGACAGGACATGCTCTCTAAGGAAATCAGTATTTAAGGAGCAGGTGAAGGAAAATAAAATTAAGAAGAGTTAGGGAGAACTTTGGCGATAACTGACAGTGACATCACAGACCCATACCTCCTGAGGCCTCAACAAGAGAGGCAGCGTGCTCCCTGCTGCTAGAAGGCTGCAACAGCTGCTGATCTGACAGGTGGTCCCTGGGCTTGGCCAGAGGCCTGGCTTAAGCCCAGCAGGGAGCTTCAAGGTGATTCAGGACAAGTAGCTACTGAACACAGAAGGCTTTGAGATGGGCCTCACTGTGGTAAGAGAGAATGAGGGGGAGACAGTAGAGGGGCAGAAAGAGGGAGGAAGGGGAAGGGAGAGAGGAGGAGGGAGAAAGTGAGAGGCGGGGAGGGAGAGATTGAGCGAATGGGAAATGAAGATGGAGAAACAGACAGAAAGAGCTAGAGAGAGTTAGAGAAAGACAAACAGAAAGAGCAAGAGTTGGAGAGACAGAAAGACAGACAAAGAGGCAGAGGGAGATACAGGACGAAAGGGGAGACAGAAAGAGAGAGACAGACGAGGCAAACAGACACCGAACAAGAGAGACCACAGAGAGTGACAGAAAGAGATGACATAGACAGAGAAGGGGAGAGAGACAGAGACATAAACAGTGGTAGAGATGCAGAAAACCATAAAAGGAGAGAGAGGCAGAGAGGACCTGAAGGTCTACACAAGACAGAGCTCAGCCGGGCTCCCATTGCATCCCAGGGCTTCCTAGAGGTCCTGACTTCCCAGACCCAGCTCAGCAGGGCTCTGGCCATAGATAGAGCCTGTGACCCAGGCAGGCAGGCTCCTGGTGGTGGGAATCAGGTCTTCTCAAGGCTGCCTTGCTTCAAGGACCGACCGGCACTCAGAAGGGAAAATGCCGGGGTAATCTTCAAGTTCAAGTTTGATTTCACTTACACTGGTTCACCTTTGGAAATGGAAATCGTAAAGCATTGGCTTGATGCCACTCTGATTTTGCCTGGCACGTTCAAAATGCAAAAGTGAATGGCTCTATTGATTTTTCCTCACCACAAAATAAGCCATAAAACACAAATAAATCAACCTTCCCAAGCAGAGCTGTTTGCAGCGGGGAGCAGACTACCCGCCGGAGCTCATCAATTACACGCACCCTCCCTAGGCTCTGAGTTATTTTAGAGTTTAAGTAGAATTCATGAGCTGATGGCTCCACTTGCCACAGTCCTTTCCATCCCTATTCCAGTCCTGGCTCCGGAGAAGCCACACGCAGGCAGTCCTGGGAAGTGGGGTCTCAAAATGGGCTGTCCTGAACTCAGGGGTGCAAGCAGGTCTGCAGCGAGCACATGTTCTGAATGGAAGCACAGGGTATGCCCAGGTTCTCTAGAGGAACAGAACCAGCAGGGTAGAATGAATGTATATTATAAACAGGAGTTTATTATGCTATACGAGCTGCAGACCAACAGTGACTGTCTTCATGCAGGAGGGGCTGAGAACCCAGTAGCCCAGTAAATGAGGATAGACACCTCAACAGTCCCAATCTGAGTCCGAAAACCTGGAAGAGTCCCAGAGAGATACTGCTCTTAGGTCCACACGGAGAGGCTGAAGAAGCTGGTTTCTGAGGGCAGCAAGAGAGTACAGCTGTAGCACTGACCAATAAGAAGAGCAGGCAGGCAGGCTGGCAGGCAGGCAGGCAGCACTGGTTTTACTCAGACCTCTTTATAACTGGGTCCCTGGTAGAAGGTGACACCCACTCTGGGTGAATGGGGGTTCTCCCCTCCATTAATCTTTCCTAGAATTCTTCCTCACAGACTCACCCCAGGGAAGCGTGTCTCTTACTTGATTTCAGATCCAGTCTAGTAGACTGTCAGGATTAACTCTCACATCTGGAAGCTGTGTCCTCATGCACACCCTCCACATCTGGTCCAGACCTGAGTGTTCCCTGCCTGTGTGCTTTATTTCCTTTTCTAGCTTGTGTCAGCCAGGGATCAGCACGTAAGCACAGGCTGCCTCCTTTGAATGCTGACTTAGGATATGAAGGAGGCTGGGAGCTGGCAGCTATGGTAGCCGAAGAGGCTGAAGCCTGTGTGTCTAGGACTGAGGCTGAGGTCCTGAGCCAACTACGGATCAGCCAGGAACAAGAAACTGGAAAACAAGATCAATGAAGTGGACCTGGAAGGACCATCCAGTCTCCATGGTGTGAATAGGCTTCAGAACCCATGGAGACACATCTGCATCCCAGGCCAGCCAGGAAAGCCAGCAGATGGGACTGCATCATGAACAGGTCACATGCAATTAGAGTGGAAATGCATAAAAATGGCTGGGAGGAGTGGCTGGACACTCCAATGGCCCTTGCTGCTCCCCTCTTCTATGAGGGAATACAAACAGGTCCAGTTACGATTGACTCTTACAAGCAGGCACAGCTGTGCTGATGAAGACTGCAGCTGTTTTGCTCAGAGGCTATTGCTCAATAGCACATGGCCCCTCCCAACTTCATGTCTTGTTTTCATAACCCACTGGGCCCAACCAGTGCTGCCCTTACATGCATGAGTGTAGGGCACGTGGGCAATGTAGCAGGAGCCAGTTCCCCTAAGAAAACTGATTCTCTATACCCTGGTAGCTTCCAACTGCTAAACTTCTCAAGTGTGATTTTAATTGGTTTAATCTTGTACAGATCCAGTGCAGGCAGTCACAGCCACCATGACTTCATGAGTATTGTCTTGTTCAGTTCTCCCAACTCCAGGAACTTAGAATCTTACTGCTCCCTGGTCTGTAATGTCCTATGAGCCCTATGGTGAGGAGGGATGGTGTAGACATCCCTCTTGGGACTGAGCACTACACAGTTACTCATTATCTGCATTCTAACCAGCTATAAATCTCTATTCTAAGTGCCATTTGCTGCCCAAAAATTTTATCTGATGAGCACTGAGAGTTGCACTGGTTTATGGGTATAGGAATATTAATTCAGCAGGCAGTTTGATACTAAGTCTGTTTACCAAAATAAGAGTATTCAGCTCTCCCTTAGCATCTGTGATCTTCCCAGCCATGGGTTCTTAGTCAGATTTACAACACCAGGGAGAGCACATTCCTGTTGTGTTAAGCTGAAAGTATGTGGTGGTACGTTATGGTTGAATGAAGATGGAGTGGGATGGGTATTCCCCCTTCTGCTTTCATATCACATGTTCTATTACCCTCCCCTCACTCCTGCCTTAAATTTTCTCTTTTCCCTTCTCAAGGGCTCCTTTCTAATTTTCTGGCTTCTGCCCCCAGTTACCTCCATACAAACACACGCACATACATGCTAGTTTTGCATTCTGCTACTTTGCTGAAAGTGTTTATCAGCTGTAGAAGTTTTCTGATAGAGTTTCTAGGATCTTTTATGTATAAAATCACATCTGCAAATAAAGTTACTTTTAACCTTTTCCTTTGCTATTTGTATCCCTTGATCTCTTTCAATTGTCTTATTGCTTTAGCTTTTTTTTTTTTTTCGGGTACTAATTTGAATAGGTATGGAGAGAGTGGGTATCCTTGTCTTGTCCCTGGTCTTAGTGGAAAATTTTTTAAGTTTACCTCTGTTTTACTTGATGTTGGCTGTGAACTTGCTGTAAATTGCCTTTATTTTGTTCAGGTATGTCCCTTTATCCTTAGTCTCTCTAAGGCCTTTATCATGAAGGGACGTTGGATATCGTCAAAGGACTTTTCTGCATCTAATGAGATGATCATGTGACTTTGTCTTTCAGTCTGTCTATATGATGGATTATATTTATTAATTAACATATGTTGAACCATCCATGCACCTCAGGAGATAAGACAACTTGACCATGGTGGGTAATCTTTTTGATGTGTTCTTTGATTAGGTTTTCAAGTATTTAGATGAGAATTTTTGCACCTGTGTTCATGAGGGATATTGGTCTATAATTTTTATTTTTGTTGGATATTTGTATAGTTTTGTTATCAAGATAATCATGACCTTGTAAAAAGAATTGGGAATGTTTCTTCTGTAAAGGTAGTGGTTTGATTATTATGTGTAATGAGTTTCTTTTCTGGCTCTATCTATTGATGTTCTGTATGTTTGTTGTATTCATAGGCATAATTTTCTTTAGATTAGAGAATTTTTCTTCTATGATTTTGTCGAAATTATTTTTCTGTGTCTTTGATTTGTGTTTCTTCTCCTTTACCTCTTTGCCCATTATTCTTAAGCTTGGTCTTCTAGAAATCCTGAAGGTTTTGTGTCTGGACTTTTTTGGATTTAACATTTTCTTTGACTGAGCTATCCATTTCTTTCTACTTTGTCTTCAAGACCTGAAATTAGCTCTTGCATCTTTTTTAATCTGCTGGTGAGGCTTGCCTCTGAGGTTTTTGTTTGATATTCTAAGTTTTTCATTTCCAGTTTGATTTTAGTTGGGGTTTTTTTTTTTTAGTGAATCGATTTCTTTGTTAAATTCTACTTTCATGTCTTGAAAGGTTTTTATTATTCCATAAAACTGTGTTTTTACAGTCTTCATTAAGTAATTTGTTTATATCCTCTTCAAGATCCTCCAACATATTCATAATTGCACAATTGCTATTTTGAAGTCCTGTCTTAGGTTTCAGTACATTGCTTCTCTTGGGGCCTAGTGAATAGGTTTGCTGCCTTCTGGAGGAGGCATATTGTCTCTGCTCTTCATGTTTGTACTTTTGCACTGGAATCTAGACATCCAAAGTTAAGGTGCTTTAAGTGTTTCTTGGTGTAGATATCTAGCCTTTTCTTTCCTGGTGAGTGTTCTGTTCTTTGGTTGCTGTTACATACTCTGGATCCTAGACAACTATGGTCGCTGTAGGGTCCCTGGTAGGGAGTGTTTCTGTGGGTCAGTGGGTGACAGAAATGGAGATGGGCTAGAAGGAATGTGTGAGAGGGTCAGCAGGAAAGTCTTAGGGGGACCCTAGGTCTTCACTAAGAGGTGGAGTCCCCAGAGGATAGAGGTAGGGTGGAACTAGGGGCTCCTGCTGGCAGGCTGCCCTGGAACTAAGAATAAGTCTGGAGAGACCAGAATGGAAGACAGAAATGACAGTGAAGTGTATACCTCCATCTCAGCCCAGTATGGCCACCAGAGGGCCCTGACAAGCAGTGCTTTTGCAGGTTGGGCAGATGGCACAAAGGAATGGAGATGGGCAAGAAGCAGAGGCTGAAGAGGATGAGGGAGGTAGGGAGACCCTGGGTCTGCATCAAGAGATGGAATCTCCAAGGAATGGAAGTAGATTGGGAGGAGTGGGTTCTGCCTCCTTAGTGTTAGGACTAAAGGGGTGCTACCCTATTCAGTTATCAAACATTTTTTTTAAAATAAAATATTCATTGTCTGCAGTTGTTGCTGTCACTGTAATTGTTGCATCCAGGAAGAATTCCAAAGAGGAACAACGAAAAGAAAAAGCAGCAATGTAAGGCTTTACATCTGGAGTTGTGATGAAAGGTCAGTGCATTCACCTCTGGGTGGAGGAAAGGACAAAGGAGAGTTGGGAAGCCCAGACTGAAGCCGTAAGTGTTTTCAGTAGGAGAGAGCGGGCACAGTCTTTCTCTTTCTCTTACCAATGTCATCTGTCTTCCTTTGGCTGGTTTTGGAGGATCCCAGAAGACACACAAACATGGTCATTTTCCTCCGTATTTCTTCTACCTTGGAAATGCAGCCTATTGACAACATGTGTGACAATGTCAGATTATTACCTGGCTTGAATGCAGAGATGAGTGGGTTCTGTTTTCATTAGGGCTCTGCCCCGTGCCACCTGCGTAGTGTTGGGTAGAAGAGTGTTTTTGTTCAAGCCAAGGCTCAGCTTTGCTGTCTGTAAAACTGAATCTTTGGTACATGAGTCCTTACTATGCTTTTACTGGGAAATGGATACAAAGGTTCCAGAAAGGTTCAAAGAAGCTCACAAATTGTTTAAGAATAGTTCCTTCTTGGAGATTAAAGTGGACACAATCATACTGACAGCTCTGCAAAGAACCGCAGTAAGAACCCCCAGGGAGTTATACTCACACAAGCATCTCTCAGCTTACTTGGGTGAGGAGTCACTCACCCACAGAGCCACATTCAAGGGAGCTGTGAGCTGGTAAACCTTGGACCAGGCCTCTCCAAGGCTCAGCAACTAGAGCAGCCCTCTATTGGATGCCCAGATGCACATGGGCTCTTCCAGGTACTTTAAGAACCTTTTCACTCTGGAGTATGGACCTTGTGGGTGGGGACCAGAGAACACAAGAACAGGCCCTGCAGCCATTACTCAGTTGCTGCTTTTTTTTTTGTCAGTAAAGAGAGGAGATGTTTCCTTGAAGACAGACATCCTGGAGATATTTTCTCACCCTAGAAGGTCTCGTCCTAAGGACTTCTCCAAACTCCAGCAGTTGGGTGGAAGGGAGTGCCTCAAACTTCTCTTCATTTCCTCTGGGAATTTTACTCTTGAGAGTTACTTGCTCAACTGCTTCCTCTCTCAGGCTGTTAACCTACCACCCCTCCTGCTCAACTTTCCTGCAGCTCAGGGAAAGGATTCTGGGAGAACCAGGGGCCAAGAAAATGATGCTTCTGTCCATGCAAGAGCTCCTCTGATATTGCTTCTCCTCACCTTTACTCTTGAGGTTTATTTTTAAAAAATGAGAAATAGGATGTGAGAGAAGACCTCTCAGAGAAGGTGAAAGGAAGAGGCTTTGTTCAATCTGGACGGTGATAAAAGAGAGTAGATGATAAAATAACTGTCTATAAGAGCCAAAAAATGTGAGCACAGGAGGGACCCTTTGTTCTCATTAGGAAAAGGACTCATGAAGCTGCTGAAGTACATTTAGAAGTGAGATATGAAAATGAAGCTCGATAAATATTAATTTAGTAACTGAATTAGAAGAATGGAGGATAGATGGAGAGATGAATGGATGGAAGGAAGGATGAATGGAAAGAAGGATGGATGGATGAATGTATAGATGTATGGAAGAATGCATGCTGGATAGATAGATGGATGGATGGACAAAAGGCCTGGGCTGAGAGGTTGTACCACTAAGGAGATTAGATCTGTACATTGGAGCAATGGGAAGGGTGCCCAGGGGACAATATTTCACCCAACTAAGCCTCCAGCTCCTGAAGGATCCTTAGGAGTTGTCTGCTCCTAGAAAGCAACTGAATAATAAAGCTGCTGCTAATGTGATTCAAGGGGACCAGTGTCCATCTCAAAGTGGCTGTCTAACTCTGCAATGTCATCCACATGGTGCTGCCTCTAGACATATGAAGAATACAAAATTGATGGTATCATGGATTCTTCCTCTGAATTTTCAAAGAGCCTCTAATTCCAGACAACATGTGACAGTATCTGCATAAAGGAGAGCAGGAGGTCATGAGAGGCCATTGCATGTAGCTATAAGAGCAAGGCCTAGGTTGTGTTGCAGCCCCCAAGATGTTATTGATGCCATAGTATTGTGGAATATTATTTTAAGATGTGTTACATTTGTTTATGCTGTAGAACATTCGTTTTAATAATGCAAAGATGTATTGCATTCTTTTATGTTGTATTTGTTTAACTCTGTGAAGCTGTGTTACTTTGCCTGTCTGAAACACCTGATCAGTCTAATAAAGAGTTAGACAGCCAATAGCTTGGAAGGGAAGGATAGGCAGGGCTGGCAGGCAGAGAGAATAAATGGGAGGAGAAATCTTGGAGGAGAAGGAGGAGCAAGAATAAGGAGAGGAGGGCATCAGGGACCAGCCACCCAGCTACACAGCCAGCAACAGAGTAAGAAAGAAAAAGATATACAGAAATAGGAAAAGGTAAAAACCCAGAGGCAAAAGATAGACGGGATAATTTAAGTTAAAAAAAAAACTAGTTAGAAACACGCCAATCTAAGGCCGGGCATTTATAAGTAAGAATAAGTCTCTGTGTGTGATTTCTATGGGAGCTGGGTGGCGGGCCCCCCAAAAGAGCAAAGAGTAAAGAGTAAAAAGAATAAAAACAACCAATAACACCAGAGCTGTGAGCTATCTGCCAAGGAAAGCTGCACACAGGGGGCAGAACCAGCCCAGAAGAGAGATGTATGTTGTAGGCAGCAAAGCTGGAAGGGTGGATCCCTTTGTTGCTAAAGATATGGACTTGAGGCTACAGGATTTGGAGTTTGTCCTGCTGAGTTTCAGTCTTGCTTTGGTCCAGTATTTCCTCACTATGTCCCTATTTCTCCATTTTCTAATGGTAAGATATATTCTGTCATTGTACATGAAGGGCTAATGACAGTAAGGAACCTCAGACTTGGCATACTGATAACACCTGCCCAACATAGTGTGATCCAACATAGTAACAAGAACATCTGCTGAACTTACCAGGCCTTGGAACTATAAAGAACACATCAACTGATTAAACGTTTCCTCCTGAAAATTCCCTTCTGTGCCCTATAAATCCCCAAGCTCCTTGCACCTTGGTGCGCAATCTTCTCTCCTGGATGAGATGCTGCCCTTCATGGTTTTAACTAAAGGACTCCTTTGTGGTCTGTCTCCTCTTTTATTTTCATGTTTTCTTGATCAATCCTGATCTAATGGTATGTTGGAAGTGTTGTATAATTTGCTTTTTTAAAAAAAGTTTACAGAGGGTTACAGTTCAGAGATTGCCTTGAGTTTTAGAAGATGATATTTTGGATTTTTAAACAGCATTGAGACTGTGAGAGACTCTGAGGACTTTGAAGTTGGACTAAATGCAGTCTGCATTGTGATGTTGTGAAAGAATTCCTGGAAAGAAGCTGTGGTTGATTGCCTGAAGGTTGATTGCCTAAAGCTGCAATTATATGGAGAGCTTGGAATGTTGCAGGTCCAGGGCCCAGTTATAATTTATTTGGGGGCAATCTTTAGCCTAGTAAATAGCTATTCCTTACCCATTCTGTGCCGGACCAGACATCCTGATGAAGAGATAAAAAAACCTTTTGGAAATCATGAGCTTAACGATATGCCAGTTCTCCTCTGCTGGAAGTAGTCTCTGAGAGTTTCATGCCTTAGCCAACTTCAGGTTCACTCTCTCTGCTTTATGCTAGTAGTTGAGATACGATCTCTCAGCTTCCGGTTCCGGCTGACACCCCTGCGACTTGTTGCTATACTTCCCCACCATGCAGAACTCTTATCCCTCTGGAGCCAAAATAAACGCTTTCTTCCATAAACCACTCTTGGTCATGGTGTTTTGTCACAGCAGAGAAGTACTAATACTTTGTGTCCCTCTGGAAACCTCTTTCCTCTTCCATCTATAGACCAAGGAATCTGGAATGTTTGCTTAGGTCCCCACGTTTCCTACTGTCAACTCTAATGAAATATTTCTGGAGAAAAAATGATTACAGGTTGTCCAAAGACCTGCCCATTGACTCCCTCTGTGGTTTTAATCATATATAAGAAAGGCAAGCCAGGTATGGTGGCACACACCTTTAATCCAAGCACTCAGGGAAGCAGAGACAGGCGGATCTCTGTGAGTACAAGGCCAGCCTTGTCTACAGAGAGAGTTCCAGGACAGCCAGGGTTACACAGAGGGGAAAAGAAAGAAAGAAAGAGAGAGGGGGGAGGAAGGAAGGAAGGAAGGAAGGAAGGAAGGAAGGAAGGAAGGAAGGAAGGAAGGGAGAAGAGAAGGAAGGAAGACAAGCTAAACCTTGAGGTTGAACCTTTAAAATTAGACTAGTAAACCCTGTCTGAAAGAGCTGTTGCAGTCTCCTAATGTCATGAACCCTTAGAGATGCCCAGCACATAATAGGTGATCAATAAATGTCACTTATGGAGCAAAGAATCCTAAGTGAAAAGTCTCTGGATTTCAATGAGATTAGGTTCAAATAGCCATCTTGAAAAATAAGCTCTGGGAATTATTAGGGCTCTTTTCTTTATGGAAATCTATTGAACGTAGTGAAGTCCTGTCAGTCTTTGAGTTGACAGCATTTTATTTGGCATTGAACGTTCTGTCTCAAGCCACCACAAGTGTCCAGATGCAGCTGCTCATGTTTCTGTTCCTACATCCTCAGCACCCTTGCCCAGCACCCTTGCCCAGCACCTTCTGCCAGTTGATCCACACCCTTCTATGCACCTGTAACAGGGGGACCCCATGATTAATCATCCATATTCTCTAAGAATAGACAGGAGAAAGAAAATCTGAATGACAGAAAGCAGCAGCCAGACTTTCTATTGGGCTATTTTTCCTTTACAATGGCAGGGGGGTGGTAATGATTTCCTAAGTATCCCCTGGTTCCTTGAAGTGTGCGTAGCCAGGGAATCCTTGAATTGACAGCTGGTGTCTGAAGCAACATAGGATTAGGCCCTGATGCAGGAGATATTGGGACCCTGTCTTTTCCCATTTCTCTCTTTGTTACCCCAACCCATGAGGGAAACAGACCTGTGCTCCATGTTCCTATCACAGTGTTCTGCTTCAGCACTGGCCCTAGTGATGGGGCCAGGCAACCATACACTGGACCCTGTGAAACTATGAGTCATGGTCCCATCAAGCACTTTATCGCTCCCTGACTAATGGTAGCTGTCACTGCTCTAGAGATGGTGGGACCTGGGAGGATGGAGCCAATCCATGAGGCAGACTAAAGTCTCATGCAACAGTCAACTTTATTCAGAGCCTCAGCCAACTCTGGGGGTTAAGAAAGGACACATGAGTAAAGTTCTCAGGAGTGCAAGCTGTGTGCAATAACAAGGACAAGCCACCATGTTTTTCCATAAATGACGCTATAAAGGATAGTTTCAACATTTAATTGAACAACAACAGCAAGCAATAATGAGTAATCTGAAGTAAACTTACTCCTACCCACTACACCTGAGAGGAGCATGGTAATATTCCAAGAATAATTCCTTGTTTTGAAGAAACTGAGGTCACAAGACTCTGGTCTTGTTTTCTTGGAGTGTTCTCAAAGGCACTTAGAATTCTCACGTGACTCCGTTGGTGGACCGTATTCCGACAAGTAATGATACATATTTTTTTTCTGTCTCTGATCCTGTGAGATTGAGGATGACTCAACTGTTTAAGTACTAGAGAGATTTGTATGCAACTAGCTAGGGAACCAAGAAACAGTGGAGACAGAGTGAGAATTGGGCCCTCACCATCCTAGTGCTCGGCCTTCAGGAGCACTTGAGGTAAGCGGAAGCCAGTCCTGGACTCCGTGTTCAAGGCTCCATTTTGGCATTTGTAAAAGATATATGCTGTGGGGTTGGTATAAAGGTTGGATGGAATGGGTCCTGGCAGTGTACCAGGCTCCAGATAAATGTTGTGTCCTATTGTCCAATACCTGTAATAGTTACCATAATCTTACTGTGACTAGACTCCTAGCTTGGTTTGAGACTAGAGGTGTAGAATCTTCCCCTGACTAACTGTGGCTGTTGGTTTCAGTTTTCTCTGCTTGGCCCTTTTCTCCTCTGTTTGATGAGGTATATGCATGTGGTCACAATGGAGAGGTTTTCAAAGGACTCCCGTGGTTCGATACATCTGCTGCAGAGCTTGAAAAAAAGTAAATATTTAAAGACATATTAGTAGTTTCAAAGTCTCTTTTTACATTTGAAGCCTAGAGAGCTTGTTTCTTTATTGTTTGGGAATTTCATATATGCTATGATGTTCTTTGATCAAATCTACCCATTTTCTCCCCTCCAATTACTCCCCTATCCTAACCACTCACCTCCCAACTTTACGTGCTCTTTCTTTAAACCCGCTGAGTCCACTTCGACTGCCTGTATGTGTGTGGATATAGGACCATCTACTGAATCATGGGCAGCCTCTCAAGGGCTGCATCCCAGAAGAAAACTGACTTTCCTTCTCCCAGAAGCCATCAATTGCCAATAGCTCTTCAGCTAGGGGGTGGGACTTCCTGAGCCCCTCCCCATCCATGCTGGGTTTGAGCTGGCTCAATCTTGTGTAGGTCCTGTGCATAGTCACAGCCTCTGTGAGTTCCTAAGACTGCATTTCTGAACCAGGTGCCTCACCTCAGTGGCCGAGCACTCTAGGGTGCCACACCTGCCCACAGAGGGCATTGGGTTAGATGGCACAGTAATCTAATTCACAAGCCGTGCTGCTCCATGGAGACCAAATCAGGTGGGTCTAAAGCAGGATGGGGTCTTGTGGGTGGGGTTATTCCTAGCAGTAAGCCTCCTACCTGGCCCCACCTCCTCTCACTGCCAGCCTGGGCCTGTGTCCCACCACACTCCATTGGAAGCTTGGTACTGGGCAGACCTGCCTCTTCAGCTCATCCTTCACTGGTGTCTTCTTCCAACCAGAAGAAAATAGTAAGTCCGTCAATCCCTGTCATTCATTCTACTTTTGCAAAAAAAAAAAAAAAAAAAAATGTTTTTCAACCCAATTACCCCCACATGATTGTGTGACGGGACTCAGACATGGCGGGAGTCATCAGCAAGATGGGACACACACAGCTCGTGTTCAGGAGAAGGGGCCACCAAAGCACGGGGTGATTTTTTTCACAAAACCCCAGTTTTCAAGTTTTTTGGCTTTGTAATTTGAAAGCCGTCATATTCAATACCCCAGAGAAGTAATTAAGACTAAAAAGGTATTTATTCAGGTGAGAAATAGCAGGGGCTGGAAGCTTGAACTGAAACGTTTCCCCTGGATTTGAGCTTCCCAGGAGAACAGAGATTGCCAGAGGCTGCCATCCCAGGGCTCCACAGCCAACAGCTCCCCTCAGAGAGGGAGCCCGCAGCCACAGTCCCTCAACAGAACTCATCCTCTATCATGTGGTGTTGGTCACCATCAGAGCAGTGGCATCTCCTGCTCCAGAAATCCCAGCTGCCCCTTGGGTCCAGACAGGAATCCCCCAGTGAGCGTTGCGTGCTCTTTCGGGTAAGTACACTGGGATCAGAAAAGCAAGGGTTCTGGGTCCACACAGCAGGCCTTTACTTCTCCCCATTGAGCTTCCTATCTATGGTTACAATGAGAAGACATTCGCCTCCTTCCACTGACACACACAAGTGTTCACACACTGACACACTCAGAGTGTCATACATACATAGACATATATACACACAAATACATCACATCATACACAGACACACTCACTGCACACAGACATACACATACCACACATGTGGGCATACACAAATATGTGTGTGTGTGTGTGTGTGTGTGTGTGTGTGTGTGTGTGTATACATGTGATGGTCAGGTAACCAATTTATGTGTCATTCATCAGTGCCATCCACTCTGTCTTTTGAGACGAGGTCTCTCATTGACTCAAGGATTGTCGCACGAGCTAGGCTGGCTTGTCAGCAAGCCCCACTGCTGGGAATACACACACAGTGCCACCATTTGCAGTTTTTAACATGGGTTCTGGGGACGGGACTCATGCCCAGATGTCAAGCACATCACAAGCTCAGCCATCCCCAAGCTCATGTGTGATTCTTACCCCTGGAACTCCTAGAGTATAGAAACCATTTCCACTCTTCCATGACGATCAGAGCACCAGGGCAGAGTCCGTGGGAATGAGGTGGAAGACGTGGTGCTCTGTCTGAGGTGAGTCACACTCTGAGTCTGGATGAGAGCTGCCGTTGCACAGGCATAGGCACATTCCAAGATGAGTGCAGCGGTTCTAATAGGTCGGTGCATCACCCTGTGTGCAAGCTTCATTGGGTAGAGAGCAACCACACACGTTAGAGTTAGGTAAAGCACACACTGAGGTATCTGCATGCCAAGCTTCTTGGACACTGCACGGACAGGAGTGGTCTGAAATGGTACAATCGTCGCTGTGGGTCTGGGCATCAGTGAACAGGTTTCCTCTCCCCAGCTCTTTTACAGTCTTTCAGGCTTTTGGAAAGATTTTAGACCAAATGTTGGAAAAGGAGTCAGCAATCACAAAGCCCTCACCCCTGCAAAAATTTGTAGAAATAAATCAGGAACCCCAAGGAGCCCTTTGTATACAGAATGTGTGGAGTGTGAGGACCTATGGGCAGAACCGCGGCCTTCTATATTCAACGCTTGGAGGCTTGTGTGAAGTTGGGAGGATATGGCTTCTATTTGTGTGTTCGGTACTGTAATTAGCTCTCACGTCAAACAGACGTGAGGCCAAAGGTATCTTTATCCCCTCTCATGCTGTTCATGGGGGCTGAAGTGGGCCCTACCCCACAATTACTTCCTGAGTGCTCTGCTCCCTGCTTGGAGGTGGTGAGTCTAGAATCTCACTTCCAGTCTCCCTTGGCTGGCTAAGTAAACATGGTGGTGCCATGGGGTGCATGAGTGTCTGCCTCAGGAGATGAAGAGGGCCAAGCAATATTTTGGCTTCAACAAAGAAGGGGAAAATGATTTCTTTTTGCATGTATTTGTGCATGTGTGCATGGTGGGTAGGAACAGCTGTGTCCAGGTGTGTGTGCACGTGGTCATCGAGGCTAGAAGATGACATCAGGGATCTTCCTTGATTGTCTCCCACCCCCCCTCCCTCCGCTTTATTTATTGATGCAGCATCCCTTGCTGAGTGCAGAGCTCATCAATTCAAGCTCATGTAGTTAGCCAGCCTGCCTCAGGGATCCCATCCCTGCCTCCTGAGTCCTGGGATCACAGGTGGCTGCCACACCTGCCTGAATTTTATGTGGATTCTGGGCATCCAAACTCAGATCCTCATGCTCTCGAGACAAATGTTGTATCCACTGAGCCTTTTTACCAGCCTCAGAAAACGACTTTTTACGGAACTCAAGTGTGCCAAGTGCAAGCTTTATAAGCCAGCAAGTCCCACTAACGCGACAAACTCTGACTGGGGAAATCAGCCAGAAACACTGCGCTGAGATTTATTTTCATTATGCACCAAACCAAATGCCTGTGCTCATTAAACACTCTTGTGTGATAAATTATTTGAGGCTCTGGGCACACATTCACTTCACTAGAACTGAGTCCTGACAACAGGGCTGTGGCAGTCCCGCTCCAAGGTCCCCTCTAGGACTGACTCACCTCCAGAGAGGCCAGAATAGAGAGGAGGGGCTTCACGGGGCTCTGCTGGTCAGTCCTTGTACCTTTCTTTGCCTTTTCCTCCACAGCTGCATTCACAAGGCACAATACAGGCCACACGTGGTTGTTCATAGTGCCTCTCCCATCCACAGTGGCCAAGTCTGTTGTATTGGGACGGGGGTCACATGGACAGACAAGGGTCACATGGGCATAGTATGTACAGGAAAGCTACACTCTGTGAGGCTCCGGGGATTGACCTAACTGGGATGGTAAGGGAATGAAGAAAGATAGACACACAGACACATGGACACAGAAAGGCTGGAATCTAATGGTCTGAGCTCTCAGATGGAGAAGCCACAGCCCCCCAGAAGCTCAGTATGTTTTTTATAACCCCAGGAGGCAGGGTTACTGCATACAGCTGAAAAAAGGAAGAAGAGTTATTATATACAGCTAAACAGGAAGCGGGGTTATTATAGACAGCTAAACAGGAAGCAGGGTTGTTATAGACTGCTGAACAAGGAAGCAGGTTTACCTATTCTCAATAGGAGCAGTTTCTGCAGGGGAGCAATCTTCAGACCATAAACACCCACAGGGAGAAAGCTATTGTGGACATTTTCTGCACAGATTATCAACATCATCACTTGGACCAGGGAAGGCTTTGCCGTTTTTCTGAACTTCACCTGGTAAAGGCTTCACCACTCTCATGGGGCTGGGGCATTGGTCCTTGGCATGGCTGTGCCCCTGTCAACAGTACATATTCACTCAGGACTTCGCTCACTCCCTACACACGAACTCTGCTCACAGTGCCATGGCCTCCTTTCTGCTCATCTCACCCACAACCCATCACAAGACAAGACTGCCATCGGGCACATGAACAGCATCTCCACCCAATACCCCTGGCCCCTCCTTCCTGCTCACCACAGATGGAGTACAGGTGGCTTTCTCACTGGAGGGGTGCTGGCTCTAAGTTGGCCTTAGATTCCAGTCATGACTCTGTCACTCACCGTTGTCAGCTTTACTCTGTGGAAAGAAGTATCTGTCTCATGCTATTGAAAGAAGGCAAAGAGGGGAAGAATGCAGGTAACCATAGTAGATACAAGAACAGCTGTGAGATCAAGATGTCAACAATGTAAACTACACAATGAGGTCACTACCAAACCCCTGCTGTGTACCAGTCACCCCCTGCCCCGACGGACCTGCATTCATGATTTCTCTTGTCCTCATAGCAGATCTATGAAAGCTTCTTGGAGGAAGCTCTCTACCTATCCTCTGTGCACAGAGTTATAGGTTAGTTTCCTGCAGCCTCTCTCTCTGAGGGGTGGAAGGGTGGCCATACCTAACTTATGGAGCCAGGACCAGGTACATGTGCATAGGACCTTTTCTCTCCATGGTTTGCTCTGCTCATTCATGCCTTAGGCTCCCGGGTACAGGTCCTGCTCCAAGAAGGAAGAGACTGAGTAGGTTGATCTGACCTGGGATTCTGCTCAGGAAGCCTCTCATCACCCCCTCTACCACTGTCAGAGAACATTCAGCATCCATCTGTATGGCTTCTTCAACTCTGAGAGAATTGTCTACAGCAATCAGGAACAAGGAACTTCGCTCTAAAAGAGCAAGCAGCATGGTTGGTAGCCTGTGATATTTGCACGTGTTCCAATATAATTTTCTATAAACAGAAACATTCCGTTCTGGGAGTGCAGTAGAGAGAGGTTAGCTCAGCATGTGAAAGCACTCATTGCCAAGTCAGATGACCTGAGTTTAATCCCAGGACCTACATGGTGAAAGGAGAGAACTAACTCCCACAAGTTGTCTTCTGACCTCTACAAATGTGCAATGACATGCATACCTACACACATGCTGTGGTGGTTGGAATAAGAATGGCCCCATAGGCTTGTATATTTGAATGTCTAGTCATCATGGAGTGGCACTTACTTGAGAAGGATTAGGAGGTGTGGTTTTGTTGGAGTAGGTGTGGCCTTGTTAGAGGAAGATTGTCTCTGGGGGTGGACTTTGAGGTGTCAAAAGCCCAAGCCAGGCTCAGCATCTATATCTTCCTTCTGTTTGTGGATCTGGATGTAGAACTTTCAGCTACTTCTCTAGCACCATGTCCGCCTACATGCCACCGTGCTCTCAGACAAAATGACAATGGACTAAACCTTTGAAAGTATAAGCAAGCTCCAATTAAATGTTTTCTTTTATAAGAATTGCCATGGTCATGGTGTCTCTTCACAGTAATGGAACAGTGACTAGGACACATACACACACAGTAAAAAATAAAGAGTGGATCATCTATTTAAAATGTGACTAAGGCCAGGTAGTGATGATACACACCTTTAATCCCAGCACTCAGGAGGCAGAGGCAGGTGGGTCTCTGTGAGTTTGAGGCTAGCTTGATCTACAGAGTTAGTTCCAGGACAACCAGGGCTACACAAAGAAACCCTGTCTCAAAAAACCCAATAGATAGATAGATAGATAGATAGATAGATAGATAGATAGATAGATAGATAAAGTGACTGAATATTGGCATCCATTGTTCACCTCACTGCCTCTAGTCAATACATTTTAACTTTAATAATTTTATATTGAATGAATATATTGAAAGAATTCATGCATTCTAGTGCAGATGACTGAGGCACTGGGTGCCAACTTTCCTATCAGCAGTCAAGCCAATAGGCCAGACTTTGGTGGTGGGGCACTGGGGAATTCAGTTTACATTCATCTTCCTCTTCTAGCTGTTGTCTCATTTTTATTATGAAATATTGTAAACACAAGAGATTTTATGCAGAATCGTATAATGAATACTGCCAGCTCTAAGAAGTTTTAATATGTTGTCTATTAGCTTCAGGCTTTTAAAAAAATGAAGTAATGTGAAGTCCTACAAAGGCCTCCAAGGGCATTCATGTCTCAGACCATAATTAGAAACCCATGAGTGCAGTTTATGCCAAGCGCCAACAAACAACGTTTTGGCTTCTCCAGGCTGGAAATGCAGCTCAGTCGTAGAGCACTTGCCTAGCATGGATGAGGCACTAGATTCAATCTCTGGCCTGGTGTGTGTGTGCATGTGAGTGTGAGTGTGAGTGTGTGTGTGTGTGTGTGTGAGTGTGTGTGTGTGTGTGTATGTGTGTGTGTGTGTGTGTATGAGAGAGAGAGAGAGAGAGAGAGAGAGAGAGAGAGAACCAATTTGTAGCATTGACATTAAACATGCAGTATGAGGTGGTAAGCATTATTATGAGACATTCCACAGTCACCAAATAGAAAAACTTTGTACTTTAAATGTATTCACAGATGTGCCAGGTAGAAATCTTTAAGACTGTTGTTGTAGACTAAAAGCCATTGAATTCTGACATTTGTCTACGGTTCAATCCAGTGGCTCTTGCCAATAAACTTTCACCTAAATAACTTTGTAGTGAACAAATACATCACGGTTTATTTATGCTTTAAAAAAATCTTGCTATTGCATTGATTTATGTATGGGGTACATGTCAGCCATAGTACATGTGGAAATCAGAAGACGGCATGTGTCAGTTTCTCCTTCCATCAAGTGGGTCCTGGAGATCAAACTCATGGGGTCAGGTGGTCAGATGGCAGGAGCCCTCACATGATGAGCCATCCTACCAGTCTTATGTACGCCTTTTAATGTTGATGAGCACTTAGAGTATACCTAATTACCCCTATTATAGTATATATCAAAAAGATCTGTGTGATAAGCCTTGGGCCACAGCCCAGGTGCTCCTGGGAGACGGCAGAACCTTCAAGAAATAGAGCCTGTGGGAGTAGTCAGGCCAGCTAAGGGGTGTTGTCCTCAAAGGAGACACCAGTGTACTAGTATTCTCCCCCTCCCCCTTCTCTTCCTTCTCTCCATGAGGTGAGAAGGTTGCCCTCAACGCACACCATCCTGACATTCTCTTTCCCACTGCTGATTTTCTCACTTTTTTTTTTTTTGTCTTTTCCTGGCTTTCCTCTCCAGGGCCTCTACTGAACCCATCTACTTCCCTATGTCCTATTTCAGGACAGCGATGGCTTCCACTAGGAAACTTTTGAAATCATCGTCTGGCATGTTCCTGTTTCAGTATCTCTGAGTTCGGTGGTTGAGGAGTTATGATTGTTTGGACAAACTCTATTCCCCTCATGTTTCCGGTTTCTCGTGCTGTTGGATTGCGATATGCACATCTGTTGTATGGCATACCTCCTCCAGCATCGTAAGGAAATCTCACAGCACTGAACAGCCCGTCTCCTTTTTGGCTCTCCTCCTTCTGATCCCACTTCAGCAGGTCACTCAGAGGCAGCTGTTAGCCTGCCATTTCACCCAGAACTCTAAAAACACTTATAAAGTTGACTCACTACACAGTTTTACGTTTAGAAGAAGCAAAAAAAAAACATGTTTCAGGTACCAATTCTTTACTGTTTATGAGGACTTTGTTACCAACATGTTGCTAAAGTAGGAAAAATTTACTAGAATACAAGGTGTTTTCTTAGGTTGAAGGACATATTTTTAAATTATACTGTTAATGTGTATTAAAATAATTATATATTTGCTAGTATTTTTTAATTTTTTATTAAATTTGTGTGTGTGTGTGTGTGTGTGTGTGTGTGTGTGTATGCAGCATAGTGTATCTGTAGAGGTCAGAGAAAAAGTTGCAAGTGTTGGTTTTCTCCTTCCATAGTATGGGTCCTTGGGATCGAACGTGGGTCCTCAGGCTGGTCACTGATACTCTATCTCACTGACCCCATTTGCTTAAATACTGAATAATGTTACATTGTAAGTATAATCCACATTTTCTTGGTGCATTTGCATATCAATGGATACTTGGGTTTTTCTACTATCTTGGGGAAAGAAATTCTGTTGGCTTCTGCAACATGGATAAAACTGCAAGGTACTGTGTTAATTGAAGTAAGTCAGTTGAAGGGCAAGTAGAGCAGTAGTCCACACATATCAGGGTTCTGAACTCATCAAATTCATGGAGGCAGTGAGTAGAACAGTAGTCACCAAGGGGTGGTGGTTCCAAAGGGGGAAACGGGTGTTTGCTTAGTTGGTACAAAGTCTTAGTTATATGAGATGATGCACAAGTTCTGGATACGATCAGAGGAGAGCCTGTATCGCTTCCTTTTCTGATCGTTGTGGCAAAATGTCTAAGAAAACAACTTCCAGGAGGAAGAGCTCATTTTGGCATGTGATCGGAGGGTGGATCCTGCCACAACAGGGAGGTCATGGGGACAAGAGTTCAAGCCAGCTGGTCACATTAAATCTTCAGTCAAGAATGAGAGAGGGATGGATGCTGGTGCTCAGCTCACTTTCTCCTTTTTATTCAGTCCAGGACCTCAGCCCAAGGGACAGTGCTGCCCACAACTAGATCTTCCCATCTCGATCACTGTAATCAAGATAATCCCTCACGGGCTTGCCCAGAGATGGGTCTCTAAGGTCCTTCTGGGTCCTAGGAAGTTGACACTCACTATCGACTATCACAGTTGTCTATAGACAAGGAGAAGGATCTGCACACAAACTTCTTAGGACAGTTGGCTTCACGTTAGACGTTTTTACCACGTGCACACAAAGGAGCATGGACTGATTTTGGAAGTGATAGGGATGTTCACCTGGGTTATTTGGTGACTTCTTGTGAGTATGTAGAATGCCAAACCCATCAAACTGTACACACCAATTGTGAATGTTTCTCCATATCATTTACACTACAGTAAAGCTAACTAACAACTTCTATCAGTTTATTATCTGGGGTTTTATTCGGTGGAGGGGAAGTAACTTGATAACACAGATATCTCTGTAAGAAATTTTCCTTACAATTTTGGATCTGTTATTTACTTCCTGTAAACCCACTAAAGCTTGTTTTGGTTAACTGAAGACTATGTCATTTAATGATACAAAGTTGAGACTTCTTAAGTCTTCCTGAATACATTTTCTTTCTGTTTTGCCCTCCAGGAAGCTTCTTCATCTACTATAGTACTTTCCCCTTAAATATATATTTGGTGATATTTATATTGCTATGCTTCTTTAAAGAACCAATAATTTATTTTGTTTTAATTCTGTGTGTATGAGTGAGTGTCTGCATGTGCCTGAGGAAGCCAGAAGCACTGAATCCCCCTGGAGCTGGAGTTCCCAGCAGTGGTGAACCTCCCATGGGTGCTGGAAGAGCAGACACTGAGTCTTAAGCTCTCCTAACTGCTGAAAGAACTTCTCAGCCCTACTATGCTGGTTTTTATTAAGAGTTTGTGTGACTATTTTTTTCCATGAGTTTCTTATTAGCCTTTCTCTGTCCTTCTATTTTATGTATATTCCTCTTATAAACAATATAGAACTCCATTCTGTTTTGATACATAATTTAACAACAATTTATATTCTATAAATATAAAGTCATACTAATTGATTCATATTTTCTTTGAGTGTTGGTGGGTTTTCTGTTTTTGTTTGTTTGTTTTAGTTTTGTTTTAGCACTGTTTGCATGTCTATTTGATTCTGGGCTGTTTTTCCTGGAATTTCTGAGACTCTTGCTTTGTCTCTTAACCTATGCTCTGATATACTATCCCCTCCCCACAACTAGTGCTGGCTGCTCATCCACTCCTCATAGGTGGGACAGCTTCCATTCTGATTGGCCAGCCAGAGCTGGAGAGAGTGAGCACAATCTCAGCCTTAACTTCTTCCTGCAGAAAAGCATGTTGATTAGGCTTGATGGAGACAGATCACAGACTGCAGCCATTGGAACATAAAAGTGTGTGCTCTGCCCATGGCCAATGCTTCTGAGCCTACCTGAAGTTGGAGTCCCTCTGGGGAGCTCATTTCTTCATTGGCCACAGCACCTCTATTTTATCACTCAGGATACCTGGACTGTATGTTATAACTTAATCTATCTGCATGTCTTAAATGTAAGTAAGTTACAAAAACCAAAATCTGTCAATGTAGAAACTTCTACTTTTTTTTTTCAGAAAGCATTCATGGGAAATGAAATTATCCTAAATTATTGCAACATCAACTTTTCTTTCTTTTTTTTTTTTCCCGAGGCTCAAAGCTAATAGTATTTCAGCTCATTTTGTTTGACTCCCCTCTCAACGCTCTACTCCCTGCTTACTCTTCCTAGGATGAGCAGGAAATGCTGAGGCAAAAGTCAGTGAAGAGATTTTTGTGATAAGCTGCAATGGTTTCAGTCCCAAGAAATAGAAGCCCAACTTGTTTTCAGTCCCAGGAATTTCGTGCATTTATTTCTTAGCCACTTGTGTTGGGAGCCATCTGGGGAGGACTCAGGCTCCTTCGGGTGTGCTGGCATTTTGAGCTCATGTTAGACATTTCCCATCTCCACATGACTGCCTGGTGTCAATCAGTCACTTCTCGTGTCCACATGGCTGCCTCTTGCTCATCACTTTTCATCTCCACATGGTTGCCTCATATCAATCACTTCCCGTCTCCACATGGCTGCCTCATGTTCATCATTTCTCCTCTCCACATGGCTGCCTCACATCAGTCACTTCTCCTCTCCAGATAGCTGCTTCATATTCATTACGTCTCATCTCCACGTAGCTACCACATGCTCATCACTCCCCATCTCCACATAGCTACCACATCTTCATCACTCCTGGTCTCCACTGCCTGTCTTATGTCAATCCGTTCTCCTCTCCATGCAGATGCCCCACGTTCATCACTTCCTACCACCACGTGGCTGCCACAGTTCCAGGTACATCTCCGTCCCATAATCTCAAGTATCTGAAATGTGCATGGAGAAGAGAAAAAGTTTCTTCTCTTTCATTGGAAAATAACACCTTCCCCAGAAGTTTCCATGGAGGGTCCCCTCTCACCCTCATACCTGACTGGCCAGAGTGCAAGCACAGGACCGAGCCTTGCTACAAGAGAGGCCAAATGTGAGAGTAGCTAGCAGAGCCCCAGTACTCAACATTCGATGCTCAAAATAAAATTTTTCCAGTGGGTTTTGACTTTTGTTTTTAATTTTAAATTAGTGTGTGTGTGTGTGTGTGTGTGTGTGTGTGTGTGTGTGTGTGACAGAGAGACAGAGAGACAGAGACAGAGAGGTGGGGGAGAGGAAGAGGGAGAGTGCATGTGAGCATTTGGAGGCTGGGGTGTCGTCTTTGGTTGCTTTTTATCTTATTTTTTGAGACTTTCACCAGATTGCTAGGGCAGCAAGCACCAGAGAGTCTCCTGTTTCCACCTCCCTGGCACTGGGATTGTAGGCACACATAGTCATGCCAGGCCTCTACATGGGTGCTGGGGATTGAACCAAGGTCCTCACTCTTGTGCAGCAACCACTTCACCAACCAAGACACCTCCCCAGCTGTGGCTGTGCGTTAAGTAGACGCCCAACAGAGAACTGTCATGTTCTAACAACCCCCATAGGTATGCCCTAAAGCCCCACTCCTCACCCAGTACCTCAGCTTCAATTCCTTCTTTCCTCTTCATGGTTAATGTCTTAACTACCAAATCTACAATTCACTCTTTCATTCTTCTCAGCCTCTTTGCTTGAGTAAAACTGCTGTTCTCTAGGTCACCTATCTATGCATGATGGTAAAGTCACTTGGCACTTGTCTGTCAATAGAATTCCCTGACAATGTGTCCTGATGACTGTGAGGCAAAAGAGTCTTCTGTTGGACAGGAAAGAGAAAGCAGGCACAAGGAAAGGGTGTGAGCACGTGAGGGGAATGTGAGGAGCAAGGAGTGGGCAGGACATGTGTGCTCAAACGATTTGATGATGGGTGACACGTTGGAAGAAAGGTGACTAAGAGGCTTTGAACAGCCAAGTAGACATCTGGACTTCAGCCACATAAAAAAGCATATGTGCTTTGAAATAAGAGCACAGCATACCTACACCCATAGAACACACGAAGGCAGGGCTAAGAGGCAAGTTCATAGCATGAAGCATCGAAAAGAAGAAGGAGAAGAAAAACTAGACTGACCTCAATGACACACTTGAAAATTCTGGAAAAATAAGGTATAAAATAATACTCCAAAAGAGTAGAAGAGTAGATAGGAAGAAATAATCAAACTAAGGGCTTAAAATAAGTGAAATAAGAAAAACACAAAGAATCAATGAAAAGAAATTTCATTCCATTAGATCTAGAAAAGGCCTTTAACAAAATCTAACATCCCTTCATAATAAAAGCCCTGAAGAGACTAGGGATACAAGGGACATTCCTCAACATAACACAGGCAACCTACAGCAAGCCCACAGCCAACATCATCCTTAAGCAGAGGGAAACCCAAAGTACTTCCACTAACATCAAGAACAAGAGAAGGATGTCCACTCCCTATACGTCATCAGTACAGTACTTGAAGTCCTAACTAGAGCGAAAAGGCAACTAAAGGATATAAAAGGGATGCAAACAGAAGAGGAAAAAGTTAAGGCATTGTTTTTTGCAGATGATATGATTTTGTACATAAAAGACCCTAAAAACTCCACCAGGAAACTTTTACAGCTGATAAACACTTTCAGCAAAGTAGCAGGATACAGAATGAACGATAAAAATCAATAGACTTCCTATACATAAATGACAGACATACTGAGAAAACAATCAGGGAAATAACACCTTTCACAATAGCCTCAAAAAATAACTCTAACCAAGCAAGTGACAGACTGGTATAATAAAAACATAAGACACAGATGAAAACTAAAAATAAAACTGGGCTGTGGAGATGGTCCAGTGGGTAAAATGCTTGCCAACTGGTACAAGGACCTGAATTTGGGTCCCCAGAACACATACAAAGGTGGGTGACCCAGTGCACATCTGCAATCACATTGCTTCTCTGGTGAGATAAAAGGCAGAAATAGTGGAATCCCTGAACACCGTCCTGACCTGCACACCTATGATTTGACTCAGTCTTGCCCAAGGTGGAAGGGAAGGGTCAGTACTCCAGGTTTTCCTCTGACCTTCACACATGCATCATGGCAGACACACAAAGGAGCACACTTAAGCACAAAGAGGGGGGAGGGGAGGGAGATGGAGAAGGAGAGACAGAAAGAGAGAGGGGGAGAAGAAGGAGAGACAGAGAGAGAGAAAGAGGTAAATATACATAATTAATCTCTAACCACCCACCTTATTCTTCAAAAGAAAAGTTTATAAAGAAATCACTACATGTGCTGGCTGGTTTTATGTCAACTTGACACAAGCTAGAATCATCTGAGAGGACAGAACCTCAATTGAGAAATTGCCTTCATAAGATTGATCTGTAGGCAAACCTGTAGAGCATTTTCTTGACTAGTGATTGATGGGGGAGGGCCTGGCCCATTGTGGCTGGTGTTCCTGGGTTCTATAAGAAAGCAGACTAAGCAAGTCACTTGGAGCAAGCCAGTGAGCAGCACTCCTCATGGCCTCTGCCTCAGTTCCTGCCTCCAGATCCCTGCCTGGTTTGGTTCCTGCCTTGGCTTCCCTTAATGGAATATGATTCAGGATATGCAAACCAAACAAACACTTTCCTCCCTAAGCTTCTTTTGGTCATGGTGTTTCATCACAGCAATAGTAACCCTAACTAAAACATTATGTAAAAAAACAAAATTGGAGGAATTCTCTCACCAGTGGACTTGAAGACCGCCTTTAGAACAGCAGTAGTAGTTAAGACAGCGCTGTGTTGGAGGACGACAGAATAATGGATTGTTAGAACAAAATAGAGAGCACTGAAATAGACCTACACAATCAAGTGACATTTGTCAAAGAAACAAAGACAATTTAATACAGAAAGAAAAAGCCTTTCACCAAGTGATGCTAGGACATACTAAAGTCTGTGTGAGCTCAGTACCATCAAACAGACTTCCCACTTCTCAATAAAGTGAATTCAAAACACATTATACCTCAAATACAAAATACACACTACAAAACTTCTAGGATATACTGCAGGAGAAATCCACAGACTTTGTAGTTGGCTTTTTGGCACAACAGAAAGAACACTATTCATTGAAGAAGGAAATTGGTAAAGCTGACTTTTGTAGAACCAAAACTCTGAACTGGTACTAGGCAGATGTCAGGAAAGGCTTGCCAATCAAGCATGAGGACATATGTTGATCCCAGCACCCATATGAAAAGCCAGGAGTGACGGCACATGCTTGGAGAGGTGGATGCTGGGGGCATACTGGCCAGCAAGCCTAGCCCAATATATGATGAATTCCAGGCTGGTGAGGAATCCTGTCTGGAAAGGCAAAGTGGATGGTACCAGAGAAATGACATTCAAGACTGACTTTGGCCTCCATACATGCATGCACATTCTTGAACACACACACACACACACACACACACACACACACACACACACACACA
>CABHPQ010147567.1:306-11021 GCA_902168405.1 Peromyscus aztecus
CCCTTGCTGCTGAGCCTCCATCCCTGGATCCAGCTTCTATTTCACCTCTGTCCCCATAGCTGACCACAAGGACATACAGAAAGGGCTCAATGTTGTTTTGTTGAGTCATGTCTCTGTATTTCATTGGACCCAAGCATAGCTATTCTAGTTTCAGTCCAAATCCCTCATGTGGACCTCTCCTTCCCATCTACGTGGGGACTTGCTTGCCCCTCACCAGCTGTTGAATTGGCCTGACTAATCCTTCCTAGATTCTTCTCAACTTCTAGGTTCAGGTCACAAAGTTCAAGGGTGCACAGGTTGATTTCAATATTTCTGTATCGTTGATTTTCGTAGTCTCTGTCTTAATTGTTCAATGAAGATGCTCTTGGGTCATTCTTACTCTCCCAGTTTTCCTGTGTTGTATCACTGTGTTAAAAATAAACCACCACTTTCCCATATAGAAAATCTGGTGTGATTTTATAAGTCTCTAAGTTTTCTTCTTAATCCTGAGGAACATGTGTTTTGCCTGTACCCGTAGGATGAATGAAAAGACTCTTTTGGTGAAAAAAAAATTTTAGACTAAATTTGCCTTTTTCATCAACAGTCTCCTTTGTTTTTAGACAACATGGGAAAACTCATGGGTAGAAATCAGAAAATCCATTTTAGAAAGATGGTAAATCATGTTCCATGGGTCTACATCTGTTGATATTATGCACATGCAAACATCTCATAGTAACTAAAAGGATAGGAGAGTCAGGTGTCCGTAGCTGAGGGCAATTGGTTTTTTTAAAAATGCAATGAAAGCTACAGGTGCTAAATATGAGATCAGAGGATGAAGGTGAGAGATGGAGGCTTCGTATTAGTGTGTAAACTCTCATTTGCAAACAGAGGAAAGACAAAACTGAAGATGAATCTATGACTTAAGTAACCAAGCTCCAGGATGCTTCTTCTCTCAAGTCTAGACTGTTCTGCCACACCAGGACAGATTCCCTAACTAGGACAGGAGACACTGAGGTATGATATGGTAGCATCTAGGTTGTGGGACTGAAGATCTTAGGTCTCCGAATGTCCCTGAGCCCTCTGGAGCAGAAATAGTGTTGTTGTTGTTGTTGTTGTTGTTGTTGTTGTTGTTGAAGAACAGGATATCTTTTTGTTTAAAGATAAAGCGATGCCCAACCTTGAAAGATAACACAAGATCCTTTCCCTCTCCTCCCGGGCCTCTCCTCTTTGCCACACATCAGGAGCCCAGGCTCCTGCCCCACAACCAATATCTACAAACCTACGTTCCATTTCTTTTTGGTTTTTCAATTAATTGTCTCAGACAAGAAAGTAAACCCACCCTCGCTACTCTATCTCGGCTTTGAGTGGAGATCTTTTATTCTTATGTCCTCACTTCCTCTTTCGCTATTTTCTCATTTTAAAGTTTAAGCAAATGTGTGTGTGCATAACACATTTAAAATTTTTTACTTTATGTGTGTAGGTCTTTTGTCTGCATGTATATCCATGCACCACATGTGTGCCTGGTGCCAATGGAGACCAATCAGATCCACTGGAATGGGAGTAACCGATAGCTGTGAGCCACCGTGTTTTTATATGTGCATCATGGGCTGTTTGGACATAGAATGTGACGCATGTTTACTACACTTTCTTTACCACTGCTTAACAATTCCAGTAGCACAGAGCGGGGCACCCTCTTCACTTAAGGGCTACACAGTGCTGTGTTGTGGAAATTTGATGTCGTCCATTCTTCTGCCTCCTATAGAAGGATGCCCAAGCTATGTCCAGTTCTGCTTTCTTTCTTTATTTCCCCTTATGAATAAAACTGATTTAATAATCTCATAAAATATCTTCATATTTTTATGGATTACTTATGGGGATATTTTATAGAGGAATAGCTATGCCCAAGAATAATGTTGCTATTTATTGGCAAATCTTCACAAGAAAATCATGAACACATTTATTTCCATATTGCCAGATTTTGAGCTTTTGACAACCTAATGGATGAAAAGTACCATCTCTAATTATTTTATTTATTTTATTATGCAAGAGAGGGCATATGACTTATTCCCCCACCTCCAAATATTTTCGAGGCCTTGATGTTTTCATACTTCTCACTGTCGTGCATCTTTGTATGAAACATCTTTTTTCCCCTTAAGCAGCTGATCTTTTTCTTGATCTATTTTATTTGTACTTTTCAATAATCAATTCTATTTAATTCAAGTAATTCTTCCATCTCAAATATCAATGAGGTTATTATTATTATTATTATTTGTTGTTGTTATACTTGTCTCATCTTTTCTCTCTCTTTTTTAAAATTTTTTTCATAAAAATATTTTGATAATGTTTTCCCCTCCCCTTGCTTCACCCAGATTCCCCTCACCTCGCTTCCCAGCAAACTTTGCCTTCTCCCTCTCTTGAAAACAAAACAAATATGAGAATCAAAACAAACGATAAGACCAAAAATAACAAAACAAGGTAGAACAAAAAGCCCGCAAAAAAATGTAGTGCTTGTCTAATAATACCAGAAATATAATTATAAATGTGCTCATTTCAACCGTTAGGTGAATTACTAGCTTACCTTTACCAAATACCAAATCCGTTCATGTGTCCTGGGCTTTTTTAAGACATTTCAAGCTGTCCTGGAAAATGGGAGTTGAGCATGATTATACACCACTTATCACAAATGTCCAATGTCTGAAGTTATGCCGTTCTTTAATTCTTTTAATATTTTGATTGATTAAATTTGTTCTTTGACAATTTCATACATGGGTAAAATACATTCTGATTATTCTCGCCCCCACCCTCTCTTATCTTTTTCCCACCCATCAGTCCCCCTCCCTACAATTGCTGCTCCCTCATCTATGTCTTTTTGTTTTGTGGCACAGTGAGTTGAACTGCGCCCAGATGTGTGAGACTAAGTGTGGTGCTCACTTGGGGCCTGATCTATTCATCCCTGAGTAAAGGAAACAAAGTCAAGCACTACGCCTTGCCCAGAATCTATCAGTAGCCAATAGTTTAACAGGAATGATTAGAGCCCCGCCCTAATCCGTGACTGATTGCTGACAGGGCCAGTCTTGTGCAGGATTGGAGTGGGTCAGAAGAGGCCCTGGCTGTTACTTGCTTAGAGGATGGCGGTATACAGCCTTCCTCCCTATCTTCCCGATCTTATAGTCTTCTAGTCCGCTCTTTGGCGATGTTCCCTGAGCCTTAGAGGATGTAGTGTCTTAATTAGAACTGAGCATTCGGTTGTCTCTTATTCTTGGCACTTTGAACACCTGTACATCTCTGCATTCGTTGATATTGGCTGCAGAGGTTTCTCTACTTAGACCGAGTAGCATTTGTCTACGGTTATAAACATACACACCTAGAAAACAGTTTGCCTTAATTTCAATCTAGCTAAACAACAGTAGTAAGTTTCCTTCTAGGGACTATGACTTTTCTAGACAGTTTTTCACCTTGGACTATAATACCAGGCATGGATTCCTTCTGATTTATCTTGGAAGCTTTTTACGCTCCCCCCACCTCTTCCATTTCTGGTTTTATTTGTTTGTGATGGCTTAGTATGCAGTATTTTTAAAACTTTTGTTGAGTGTGTTCTTTGACAGTTTTATCGATGTATAACATATCCTGATTACTGGTGTGCATTTTTTTCATGCCAAAACTATCAGGAAGGATTTGAATGCAAAAGTATGTTTGTTCACATGTAAGAAACAGAAGCATATGAAACTTCTCTCATGATGAGGCTCCATGTATCTCTGTCTTTGTAACTAACTCTAGCTAACTTCATTGAAATGTCTATCAAGACAATGCTTTTCCTCCTTTCTACATTTATTCTTACAATCCTAGACAGGCATTCGCATTTCACCCCTTCAGTACAACTACCATCTAAGTGTTCTTCCTGCTTCCTACCATTCTCACACCTCCAAATATTTGCAAGCCCTGGATGTTGCTCACACTTTTATTCCTACTAGATGATGACATGGCATTCAGTATAAATTCAAGGAAATCCTTAAATTCTCTTCATCCTACTCATCAAGTGTTGTCTTCCTCTGCAATCCTCACACATGATTGACAGGTTATTGAGCCTATCAAAAGCCCAAACACAGGCCCATCCAAGCCTGTGTTCATCATCTGAATGTTTCTTCTACACCCAAATAGATTATCTCTGTCACTGATAAGTGCCTCTGTTTTTAATAAATCACATATTCGCTCAACTAACCTATCACTTAGAACTGGGCATCATACTAATAAATGCAAGTGAGAGATTTTCTTGAGACTATGACCTTTTAGGCTATTTCTTGGAAAGGGAGATAAAACAAAACAGTTGTGATATGATGTGATACCCTAGAACTGAGGCAATAGTGAAAGAAAGGTTCCGTTGAGTGTAGTAGATGTCAAAAAAGAGATCAGAAGTGAGCTGTGCTGGGCATTGAAGGATGAGTAAGGATTTGATAACTTGACAAAGGAGAAAACATCATTCTAGGCAAATAGAATATTCTAGGCATAAGAAATGACACCAGATTATCATTTTTCATGTTCTATGAGAGAGTGGTTGTGTCCCTTCAGTCCATTTGGGACCTCAGTCACCTCGTGTGTAAGGAATTAACAAGTGGGAACTGCACCCACCTCAGAATCCTTGAGAGATGTAAATAAGATAACAATTACAGAGGATTCCAAAAATTCCTGGCACAAAGTAGGTATTCAGCTAATTTTAACTAGCATGGTTATCACACTGTCCATTAGGAATGCGCAGATTTAAATACCTCATTGTTATTTTATTGACTAGTCCAACAACCTTGGGAATAACTGACAAGGTCTTTACCATGTATATCTCCTGTCCCCTTAATTGTTTGTAGGATGCAGATGAAAGTTCATGCCTTTATTTCTATCTTATTTCAAGCAAAACTTGTCCAAAAGAAGAAAAAAATAACTCAGAATACGGAAAAGACATACCTTTTAAAATTATTTTTTATTTATTCATTGGGAAGTTCATGCCTATAGAGAATATATTAAGATGATTGCATTGCATGTACTCATTGGGTTTGTTGACTTACCAAAAGGTTGATCAAAATGTGCCCTTAAGACACCCCACTCTGAAAAACATGACAGTAGTAATTCAGCAATTTTTAGGGACCCATTATGCCAACATGCTTTTGCTATTCAAAAATAATTGTCATTTCAAAGTCTTTTTACCTTGGAGAGACTAAATAAGACGAGATTGATAGGACCTTCCCTCAGCTTGCTCACATTCTACTGACCATGTGAGAAATGCAATACTCTTTGCCTGTTACAAGTTACCTCCTTCACACCCCCCAAATACCAACTATTCCATCCTGTTTTCCCACCAGTATCCCATAAGACCTGCTTCTAACCTACTACTGTAAGAGATATAATCACCATAATGTCTGTTCTGAACATATTACCCCAGGATAAGACCAGACATAAAGAATTAACTCTAAACACAAGGAGACAAAGTCAAAGACTGTGTCTACTTTAGGGGATGTACCAAGAGAAGAAACGGAAAACTGATTCTCTTAGCTTTGCCAAATTAGATAGTGTAGACTATAGCAGGAAAAGGAAGCAGCGCCTTTTCTATATATAGATAAACACAGTAATTGACTAAAACTGATCTTCTGTAGTATAAACAAGAGTCACGTGGTTAGTAGCCCTCAGCGGGGATATAAAAGCAAGAGACAGCACAGAGAGAGACTAGACTAGAAATTCTTACCACCTTGTAAACCTACCCAGAACCTATACCTCCGGCACCATGGTCAACTCCTGCTGTGGCTCTGTCTGCTCTGAGGAGGGCTGTGGCCAAGGCTGCTGCCAGACCACCTGCTGCAGGCCCAGCTGCTGTGTGTCCAGCTGCTGCAGACCCAGCTGCTGTCAGTCTCTGTGCTGCCAGCCCACCTGCTGCCGCCCCAGCTGTTGCATCTCCAGCTGTTGCCGCCCCTGCTGCCAACCCTGCTGCCAACCCTGCTGCCAACCCTGCTGCCGTCCCTGCTGCCGCCCCTGCTGCTGCCTGCGCCCAGTCTGTGGTCAGGTCTGCTGCCACAGCACTTGCTACCGCCCCACCTGTGTGATCTCCACCTGCCCCCGGCCCATGTGCTGCGCCATCCCTTGCTGCTAAATCTTCTCTTCGAATGCACCATTAATCCCCTCATTCTCTACAGATGAAGTCCTTCCTTCTAGAAAACATGTAGTGTTCGAGGGATTTGATTTCCCGAGTCCCAGAACTCAGTCTTATGCAGTTGTTCTGTGTGCATATTCTGACTTCTGTTCCAAGTTCTTCCTCTTAGAATGAGTTTATCAAAAATCTCCCAATAACTTAACAGACCTCCCCCAACATGTCTCACCTTGTCTTTTTATCTATTCATCATGCTGGAGGAATTTAAATTATCCCTGGCACTTGTAGGAGCGCAAATTTTAACCCTTCTGCCATTAAAATCCAATAAAGTGTCTTTTATAGTCTTTGCAAAAATTTTCATATTTTGCTATTTCTGTGTAACAAAAATAAACATCCATCACACGGGTACTTAAAATTGAGTGTGACTGTTGCTTCCTTTATAAAAAAAAAATGTGTAAATAAAAAAGGAGGCAAGGGAAATGGTTCAGCAGATAGAGGCACTTAATAACAAACCTGACTATCAGAGTTCCAAGTCTGGTATTCACATTGTGGGAGAACTGACTCCCACACGTTCGATGACTATGTGTATGCTGTGGCAACTGCAACACACCACACACACACACACACACACACACACACACACACACACACACGGTGGGGGGGGTTGGAGAATATTTAAAAATTACAAAAACAGAGAAAGAAACCTTTACATATGCTTCCTGGGTAAATGTATATTTTGTCTTCATTTAGTTAGTTAATTTTTGAGATTGTATTTTAGTTAATAACATTTTCCCCTCCAAATCCTTCCATATACCCCTCCCTACTCTCCTTCAAACCCATGGCCTCTTTTTTCTTCAATTGTTATTGTATGCACATATTCCCAGCTCTAACCTGTTGAGCCCACTACAGAAAGCCATAACCAATCAATGTACAGAGTTGTGGAGCCCAGTCCCAAGAGATACATCTATAGACACTCCCACACCTAAGGCTCAGGGAACATTGTGGAAGAAAGGATGGGAAGATTGTAAGAGCCAGAGGGTCAGGAAATTTGCTGTGAGATTGTGTCTCCTGGAAACATCAGAAGCTGCACCAACACAACTGCCTAAGTGTGAAATGTATTTTCACTGCACTTGAAACCGAACAACCCATGGTAGTCAAACTTCCAACAGAAAAGAAATGGCATTAGTAACTGCCTCGTTTCTCTAGAAAGTCTTCTTTGTTGCAGGTAAAAATCACTTTGTAGTTGTTGGGTGGGGGCGGGTAAGGAATTAGAATGATAGAGCAGCCATGAGTATATAACAGGAGAAGTCGTCAGGGAAGACTGAACACAGTTCACACCACCTTTTATTCTCTTTGGGGGAATAAAGACAGTCAGTAGGTCGTGTGGTAAATTCTTTATATGCTCTACTCCAGAGTCAGGTGTGGTGAATCTTTTCTCCACAGGTATGCTTCATGAGGGCGGACTGTCAATGGGGCAATCACCCCCCTGTATAGGGGACCACTTCAGAGGCAAACAGGTGATGCAAATGAAGGCTGGAGGAAGCTTGTTGCTTTATTGGAAGTGGTGGCTTTTCCCCAAGGCTGCCCTCTCTCCCTTCCCAGGGTGGCATATAAAGAACCACATTTCCTCTCCTCCATTTAGAGATTGTAAACAGGTCATTCCATTTTCTGAACTCCCCAAAAGGCCAACTAAGCCTGCTCATGAGCTAGCCTTCCAGTTTGGTTTTTCCCAGTATCCAATTCTCCTCGACCCTTCCCATCCATGACAGTTGATCCCCACAGCATGTCTACATGAACTCCCAGCATGCTGCTCTCTATCTCAGCACAAGCTTTCTGGAGATTTCCATCTGTTCCCCAAACCCATTCATGATAGATGACCTGAGAGCTGGAATCATTCATTAAAATGCGTGTTCAATCTTTCAGCACCTGATAGAAATAAGAATGTAAGCATAATGGCAGAAGTATATTGTACATAATCCATGAAGAAAATTATAAAGTTTATATAGGAACCCCACCTCTCTCACACATACAATCTTTAAATTTTAAAACAACACAAAAGTCTGTGACCAAAAGTATATTCCCCTTTATGAGTCATTGTTAATCTCATTCAAGAGCTATTGGTATGCATTACAGCCTTATTAAACACATTCATACTTGTAGTGAATAAACATCATTCACTCACACACCTAGCTTTTGTTGTACATTGCTTAGGCTGTCATTTATTTAAAAATTATTTGATATACTTCAGGAAATGTCAGTACTTACTCCCATCCAGGCTGAGTGTATAGCTAGGGATGTTTATTTGCATTTTTTTAAGCATTTATTGTGAGAATGATGAATACATTTTAGGAAGGATTGATGTTTATGTGTAAGATACCAATCAGTTTTCATAAATTCATATTATCCTGACTTTGTGGTTAACACTAATGCCCAGCTGGTTCTGAGATATTCTGAGGAGACTGTCATGGCAGCCCAATGCATTTGGGCTTAGACACTTCCCATGGCCTGTCCCCTGTAGCCCACAGTAAAACCCCATCATTAACACAAATGTTTTGGATTTTTTTTCTCCTCTTCTGTCCATTTTCTCCAATTCCTCTCTCGTACCTTCTGGGATGGAGCCTTCGTCTAGGGTTCTGTAGGATGTAAAACTCAAGCAAAGTCAAGGGATGTTCAGAAATATTTTTAGCTGATAGATAGTTTTTCTAGCAGTAAGAATAAAACTGGGAAGTCTAGGGGCCAAAGTGAATAGGTGTTACTGTCTTCTTCCTACCCCATTCCCCAAGGCTATAACCATGGGAGTTAAGCACAGTATTAGTGGACATCTGAAAACAAGTCTCCTTCTACAAATCAAGTTTTCTGCAGCTTTCTACACTGAGCTTTTACCGGTGACACACCACTGTAAATGCTGCCTCATAAGCAATATGAACATTTGACCAAATAATGGATTAGATAGATAAATGTAGTTTTTCTCAAAGAGGACTGTGATCCACTTGGTGACTATTTCCTGTCTTTTCTCTAATATATACAATGGCCTGCTCCTACACTTTCATCCACACCACAAACCTCTACCAGAAAGTAGAATGTGCTAAGTTAGAAGCACAGTGCATGCAGGGGGCCGTGTATGAGAACAGACACCATGCAGGAGGAAACGTCTCCAGTGAGTCTTGACAGATAAGGAATGGTTTGCAGAGCCGACGAGACGCGTCCCAAGATGAAACAAACCCAGCCAAGGCTTGCACGCTTGAATCTTCACACGTCCTCTGCTGCTCAGAGGCAAGTTCAGCTCCCTTTGTGTTTCCTCTTGGACACACATTTTCATGTTAGCCTCTCTGTGCTTCGTGAAGCTCCTCCATCAAGAGAAGAAATACAGCACAATTCACACAGTGCCTGGCACACAGTGACATTTTACAAACTCCACCCCACCGAGGGCACATGGAACACATTCTCATACTGCTTATTTTGAGTTTAGTGGTTTCATTAAAGTCATGGAATTTCTTTATTTTATGTTAAACAGTTCCCTCAGCCTTTGTCTTATCCAACCACTTACAGAAAGGCACGAAGGTCTACCTGCTCTGTGCCTAGAATATTCAGCAGAAAATCTTGCATATATATTGCCAAAATTAGAAACTCAAAATAGTTTTTATATGTACAAAAAAAAAAAAGATCAGACCAGCAAAGTGACTCCGCAGATAAAGGCATGTGCTGCCATGCCTGATGACCTGAGTTCTATCACTGGGACCCACATGGTAAGTGTACCCGTACACATACACACACTAGATAATAAATAAATTCAATAAAATGCTAATGATGTATAATGCCTACACTGTAAATTGTTTGAATGCCTCTGTGAGTGAAAAACATCTACTATGCAGTTACACACTTTAAAGATGAATACAATTTCCCCACTCTTAATCATTCTCCAGGAAGGCATACAAAAACAAAATAGACCCCAAACCCAAAAAACTGAGTTTCTATTCTTGCTAAGTGGTTGAACCACTGCCAAGCCCTTCATCCTAAGAGACAGGAATGAGATCTTACAGTTTAGAACTTTCTCAGGTCTGACCATCTCCCCAGTCCTCCAATGGATACACAATATCACCATCGTTCCCACAAGAGATGGGAGAGCCTCGTCTAAACGGTCTTCCCTTCTAATTCTTTCCCTGAGTCTCATCTGGATAGAACATTCCTTGACAGCAAAATAAATCCTGGAATTTGTGGGAAAATATTTCCATGATTTGCAAGGAACAGTGTACAGACAGGAGGGAATGTCACATTTAGAAAACAAAATGCCAAAGAGTCCTGTGGCAAGTTACTTGCAGAAAGGACAAAGGTGACCCACTATGGAAAAAATGCGATGAGCATTTCAGTTGCAAACACGGGGCCTACCAGAGGGGGAAAAATGTCTTATTTTCTTTCTTTCGGAGCATTTAACTAGAAACATTACAATTATGCAATTAAATGATTAAGTTTCCCAAGAAGGTAAATACTAACAAGGAAATAGTGACATCACATGAGGGGTTCAGCGGGGTATAAAAGAGGGTGTGGGGCAAGGAAACTTCCAAACCCAATATCTTCACTCACTTGTAAACCCACCCAGAACCTCCACCTC
>CABHPQ010147568.1:6915-52943 GCA_902168405.1 Peromyscus aztecus
AGGGAGGGAGGGAGGGAGGGAGAGGGAAGGAGCAATTGACGGATATAGGGAGGGAATGCCCCAAATGAACACCATGATTTTTTGTAACATAAATCAAGATATTATGCTATTACTCTGTCTGCTATTGGTTACACAAGCCAAATCTTATATGGTGTTGGAGGTTATGACTCTTAGGGGTTAGGTCTCATCAGGGGACATTTGGGAGGATACCACGGCCCGGCCCCTGATGGTTCACATGAAAGGATGATAAACAGCACTGGTTGCTGTGCTGGTTACCTTGTGGAAAGGTCATGGTCACGACAGAACCCAGTGCTTGCTAGTTTTTAGATCTTTATTAGGTGGGAAAGTGGGGGGAGGGGAAAGAAGAGAGCCAGGCTTGGAGAGAGAGAAAGATGGTGGGGGGAGGGAGGGAGCAGAGCAGAGAACAGAAAGAGCAGCAGATTCCGTGACCACGTTGAACATACGTAGTGTCCAGTGCCCCTTGATGACTTAAGACAATAGACCCCGAGCTGTGCCTGTGCAGGAGTGAGGGCAGGATCCTAACAGCATGTCTGTCCCATATACAGAGAACACTCACCACTTCTTGGGTCCCCCATTTGTCTCATCTGATTATTAAAGCAATTCAAATCAAGAGTCTCATTATAAAATATCAAATTCAGGTGTGAATGACACCAGTTGGGATTAGTTCCTTATGTACAGCTTTTTGATTATGAGTCGTTTTTGCTTGCTTTCCTATACTTCTGACAGCCAACATACAGTGGAGGAGATGAATAGAATAACAGCTTGTTTTTTCCTTGGGTCTTCAACAAATTTTAAGTCAAATTTTACTTATTTGTGTGTGTGCGCGCGCATGCGCGCGCACACCTTCGCGCCTTCTACATTGTGTGGATGTCAATGGAGGGAGGTTAGGGGACAACTTGGACTCTTTTCTCCTTTCACCACGTAGGTACCAAGAATTGAACTCAGGTCACAGGTATGGTGGTGGACACTTTTACCTACTCAGCAGTCTTGCCAGCCCATGTGTTTGGGTCTTAATTTGTAAAGGTTACTAAGAGCATATCCCACTTGTAAAGAACTTGTAAAGGTTACAAGCAAAGGACAACACATTATAAGAAATGTTGCCCACAATTCCTCCAAGAAATGAGAGGCATGCTTCCCTATGCATGGTTACAAGAGAAATACCAAGTTTTGGTTTCCAACCAGAGCCAGGAGTGGAGAAGTGTTGAGAACCACATCTGTTATTGGGGTAGCCTCTGGCAAGGCAAGGAAGAACAGACTAAACTGCTAAGGAGTGTTAAGTTTGAATAGTTAGTTTGAATAGTTCTGGTGTGTTTTGGACTGGAGGACTGATCTTTAGCTGACAGTATCTCATCCTGAGATGATTTAGGGCCAGAGAAACTTTTAACTTAATATGTGTTAGTTAGAGAGGTAGTTGGAGGTATAAATGGGATTGGTGTGATCGTAGGCAAGTAGAAATTAACCTGCCCTGGGAGGAACAATCTCCCTCAGAGTCAGTAACATCCCGTTTTCAAAACTCCACAAATATAGAAAGAAATATGATGTTGTTAATGTAATTGGCTCTGTGATGAATGGATGGCAGATAAATAAATACGACACCTAACAAAACGTAGGACACTACTGCAAGCACTCTTGTTCAGATGGAGGAGAGTGGGGAGTACAGAGGAGTCTCTGGTTCCTAGCAGTTCTGAAACTGATGGACACATAGGATTCTTAGGGTTGGGATATGACTTGAAAACACTGAGACTGACTTACAAAACAACAGAAATTTATTGCTCACAGAAGTGGACAATATATTTAATACAGTTAACTTACCATCATAATTTATAGACCACAGTGTACTGCAGTGTAAAGGTGGTTTTCCTCTATGGTGTGACTGACTGGAGCCATAGCTTACTAATAATTCATTTCAAACCTTGTGAATAATTTCTGTGTTTTTCCATTCCAACCTTTTATGTTGGTGTGTGTGTGTGTGTGTGTGTGTGTGTGTGTGTGTGTGTGTTAGAGACTAGACATTTTAGGTGAGTAGTTTCTTAGTCTGCTTACTGTTAATATTTTTCTTTTCTTTCTTTCTTTCTTTTTTTTTTTTTTTTTTTTTTTTTGGTGGGGCAGTCCAAAGTTCTTTTCATTGTTATATTTCTCTTTTAAGTATCAAATATCTTGTGAATTCTGTTAAGATAAGTTGTGTTGTGTAATACTATTTTAACTGTGTAAAAGTGTGTTACATTTGTTTCTGCTGCTTTTGTTAATGATGCAAAGATGTGTAACATTTGTTTGATTAAATAAAATGAACCTGGGGTCAGGAGGCTGAGTCAGCAACTAGCTGACAGGAAGTGGTAGCGAGGGTTCTTAAGTGGGGGCTGAGCAGGATGGCTCTCCTTTTTTGGAGAGTCGAGCAAGGAAAGAAGGTTAGCTGTTTGCTATTCAGCCTCTCTGAGCTAGAAGGTTTCACCTTGACCTTTGAATCCCGAGTTCAATAGAAGGATAGAGACTTAGATAGTTTCCTCTAGTGGCCATGATAGAACTGGTGCCTAACCGCTGCTGGTGGCTGTGGAGTGGCAATTACCAATTGGGAGAATAGTTGCTTAAGATGCAGCCACTGTATTGAATGAAAGACAACACAATTGCTTTAGATAGAAGCTACATGCAAGCAATTTATTGAAATAAATTGTAAGTTGGGCTCTTGCTAAGCTTACTGCGAACCATGAACTTAAGGGTCCTAGAAGTTGTGCTGCCGATGTGTCTGTGGTGTGCATGCTTGTGTTTCCATGTTTACTTGTGTGGGTGCATGTGGATGTCAGGCAGAAGACTGGCTTTCTTGAACCCAGAGTTCACTGATACAGCTAATTTAGCTAACTAGACTTGCTCCAACAATTCCCTGCCTCTGCTACTTGAGTACCTGAATTACAGGCAGGCAGCCAGCCTGACTAACATTTTCATGGCTGCTTGAGATCCAAGTTGCAGGCCTTTGGTGTGCATGGCAAGTGCTTTGCCCACTGAACCTTCTTCCTAACTCTTAGGCCTTGATTTGAGTGGATGAATCCCAGTCCTGAGTGCTGCACACTCATTCTGTCCAAAGCAACTTAACAGAACTCACAAGATATTGGATCCTAGTCACTTACTAATGTTAACACATTTGGTATTATTTTCCAGTCCATGAATTTGGAGGACCTACCTTAAGGCCTTTCATCTGACTGGTATTGTCAGATACTGCCTTTGTTGTTCTTGCTACAAATTTTTTTAGTTAGTTTAAAAATATGTATGTATGTATGTGTGTGTGTGTGTGTGTGTGTGTGTGTGTGTGTGCATGTATATGCATATGTGAGTGTGGGTGCATGTTTGCCTTGGCATGTAGGAGGAGGTCAGAAGGCAACTTTCAGACAATTGGTTCTTGCTTTCTATGTTTTAACTGCAGTTTCTCTTGTACTTCATACCTCAGGCTGGCTGGTCCTTCCTCTGGCCAATTTTCCTGTCTTGATCTCCAGCTTATGGTAAGGAGTGGCAGATGGAGGCTAGCATATCTAACTTTTTAGGTTGGTTTTAGGGATAGCCACTGAGCCATGTCTCTGGCCCCCAAGGCTTTAGAGTTACATGTCAGCTTCATCTTTGGTTCATGTGGTTTTGGTCATGTCAAAGATTTGATCTCCTCAAAAGACAGCAATTTTACCTCAGTTTCTTCTATGGAGTGAACTTCTAGTACTTTTTATTTTGTAAGTTCTTTTAGGTCCACAGCAAATTTAAGTGAAAAACACAGAGAGCTCTCATTTTTCTACCCTCTTTTTGCACACAGTGTGTCCTTTGTCAGTATTCTTTGCCTCACCTACCTAGGCATAAAATCCCTACTAAAAAAGCTGCCTGTGCTACATTTGCTACTATCAGTGTACCTGCACCAGTACATCATCACCATGACTATAGTTTACACTAGTGGACACTCATGTGCTGCATTCTGACGTTTTAAGAAAATTTGAGATTATAATTACATTTCTACCATCCCTTTCCTCCTCCTAAACCTTCCCATATAACCCCTCCATTCTCTCCTTTAAACTCATGGCCTCCCCCCCTTTTTTAACTAATTTTTATCTGATGAGTATATGTATTTGTGTAGATGTGTATATTTCTATATAAATTGTTGAGTCCATATAATGTTAACTTGTGTGCATGGTTTCAGGGCTGTTTAGCACTGGACAACAAATTGGTATTCGCTTCCTTGGGGAAGATCACTTTCCTTCTTCCAGCTTTCCTCAGTTGACTGTAGAGTTGAGACCTCATAACAATACCCCAAACCCTGAAATTGCTTTGGCATGTTCATCAGTATCTTCTTTGTTTAGCTCACTATATTGGTGAGAATTGACAGAGGAGTATCTTCTGATATTATGATGATACACAGCCTCATAGTCAAGTATCAGATCATCTGGCTCTTACAATCTTTCCATACACTCCTGCACAGTGTTTCCTCAGCGTCAGGTGCAGGAGTTGTTTTGTAGATGTATCCATTGGGACTGGGCTCCACAACTCTACATTTTGATTGGTGGTGGTTTTCTGTAGTGGTCTCCATCTGTTGCAAAGAGAAGTTTCCTTGATTATATCTGTGGATATAAGGACAAATGTTTATATATTGTTAGGGATTATGCTCACTTAGCAAATTAGTGGTTGTTGATTCTTCCTTAGTAACTATGACTCCATTAGCACTGGGTAGTTAGCTAGGTTTCCAGTACCAGGCATGGTCTCCCTGTTATTGAAAGGGTTTTAAGTTCAGTTAAAGAGTTGTTGCTTACCACCAAGGTATGTGTTAATACTACTATACCCTTAGGTTATCATTTATGCTGGTTCTTGATGTGGTTCATAGGTGTCATAGATAGGACTGTTTGTTGCTTCCTTCCTTTGGAAGCTTGGATGTCACTTTCTGGTACTATGAAAGCTAGTCCTTGGAAGAAGAAGCATTGAGATCAGATTCAGCTCAGGGGCCTCTGGGCCCTGTGTCTGAAGTACATAGTGTCTTCAGCAATAGAGACTTACCTTCTACCTCTGGGGATATCCAAAGGCAACATCAATAGACTATATGTTTTGGGGATGTCTAGGAATTCCCTGGCCAATAACTCAGAAGAGGACTTCTCATGTCTGGTTTTGGTTTTTTGTTAGGTGGTCTTTGACTCTTGTAGGGAGCACTGTCAGCTCAGATGAGAAAAGTTCATTAAGCTACATATGTATATATACTGTATTATGTGCGTTATAGGCTTTTTAAGATTTAATACTTAATAGTATGATTCATTTTGACTTTTCAGACATCCTTATTGTTATTTTACCCACCTCCCTCCTTCTGTATTTTCCTCCCCCTGGTTCCTTAAGGAGTCACCCCCTTTTCCAGTTTTCCCTATGAGATCATGTGTATCCTGCTACTCCCTTTTACCCTCCACACCTCCTTCTGTATTTACCTCTAAGGGTTTTGACCAATGTATGCCATCCACTCATCATCCTAGTATCATTCAGAATAATGTAGGTTACTGTTCTGCACTAGTTTGTTTGTCCTGCCCTCCAGCTGCTAGCAACCAGGTATCTATTTTCTATTGTCATAGTTCCACATTTTCTAGAATATCATACAGTTGAATCACTACAGTGTGTAGCTTCTGTAGATTTTCTTCTTTCTTTGAACTTTTTAAGTTTAAGCTTCCTTCTTCTGTGTCTTTTCATGGCATAATGGTTTTTGGAATCCCATTTTCTGTTGAGGTGACAGGTATAGCCCAGGTAAATGATAAACATAGGAAGAAATGTACGTGCTCATAGTTGTAGAGTCTGAGAAGTCCTGATAAAAGCCTCATTGCTGCATCAGAACATTTCAGAAGGGCAGGAGAAGCATGCACACACAGGACCCAGAGAACTTAACAAGCCTATTGTTACTAACTCCTCTGGTAATCAATTCATGAGGCTTTTTTTTTTATGACCTAATCATTCTTTAAATGTCCCACCTCTTAATACTGTTGAATATTAAATTTCTTTTTCCCTTTTTTCATATTTTTCCTGTGGTGATATATTGTGTCCCCTAAAATATTTTGTACCCTAATAAAACTTATCTGGGGTCAGAGAACAGAACAGCCACTAGATTAGACATAGAGGCCAGACAGTGGTGGCACATGTGCCCGTAATTTTATCACTTGGGAGGCAGAGATCCATCTGGATCTCTGTGAATTCAAGGCCACCCTGGAAACAGCCAGGCATGGTGACACACACCTTTAATCCCAGCACTTGAGATTTCATGTCTTTGTTTGGGAAGGACACACGCCCTTAACCCCAGGAAGTGATGGCAGGAAGCAGAAAGGTGTATAAGGCAAGAGGACCAGGAACTAGAGGCTTTTAAGCTTTTAGGCTTTTAGCAGCAGTTGAGCTGAGATATATTTGGATGAGGACTCAGTGGCTTCCAGTTTGAGGAAACAGGATTGGCTGAGAAGTTGGCAAGATGAGGTTAGCTGTGGCTTGTTCTGCTTCTCTGATCTTCCAGCTAAGTTTTATTAGGGTACACAATATTTTGGGCGACACAATATATCCACACATTTTCCCTTTTATTGAAAATAGTGTTTTCTCATACAATATATCCTAATTATGTTTTTTCCTCCCTCTACTCCTCACAGTTCCTCCTCACTTTTCCCCTCCCCTCCAGATCCACTCCCTTTCTGTCTCTCATTGGGAAACAACAGACTTCTAAAAGATAACAACCAAACACGACAATATAAAATATAATAAGATGAAGCAAAATATATCATATTGAAGTTGGACATGGCAACCCAACAGGAGGGAAAGAGTCCCAGGAGCAGGCACAAGAGTCAGAGAACCACTCATTCTTACAGTCAGGAGTCCCATAAAAATAACTGAGCTAATAGCTATAATATATATACAGAGAACCTGGTGCAGGCCCATGTATGCCCTGTGTGTGCTCATATGTGCCTTGCTTAGTTGATTCAGAGGGCCTTGTTCTCCTGGTGTCCTCCATCTCTTCTGGCTCTTATGCTTTTTCTGTCATCTTTCCCATGGGACTCCCTGAGCTCTGAGGGGAGGGATTTGATGGAGACATCCCATTTAGACTTGCTCTCTGTGTAATGTCTGGCTGTGGGTCTCTGCATCTGTTTCCATATGCTGCCAGAGGAAGCCTTTCTGATGATGACTGGATAAGGTACTGATCTATGAGTATAGCAGAATATCATTAGGAGTCATTAAAAAATTTTTTTTTGACCAGTAGTATTTAGATTTACCCTAGGTCTCTGGATTGTCTAGCTTCTGGTTCTTACCCAAGCAGTGTTAGGTATGGGTTCCATTTCATGGACTGGGCCTGAGGTCAAATCAGATATTGGCTGGCTGTTCCCACAAGTTCTGTGCCACCATTGTCCAAGCATATTTTGTAGGCAGGACAGATTGTAGGTCAGAGGTTTTGTGGCTGGGTTGGTGTCATGTTTCTCTTTCCATAGCCCGCAGAGTACCTTCCTGCACCAAAGAGACTAGAACAAAGGTGTGAGGGCTCCATGTAGGCACCACAACTTCTCCATGTTCAATGAAGTGTGTGGGTGTTCTTCTTGGCAATAGGGTCCCGGGTGTCAGTTTGCAGAGAGCAACACTTTATTTTAGCACCCCCTTGGCCAGCAACTCAATGAATGTAACCTAGTCCTGCCACTGGAAGCCTTGCCTGGCTATAAGAGAATGCCAGTTCAGTTTCCTAATAATCCTCATTACTAGGAGTCCACATTAGGATCACCTTCACTAGCATTCCTCCATAGGTTTCCACACCACCCCTCAAATACCTCCCCGTACTTCCAGCCTCTCCCTACACCCTCCCTCTCCACCAGATCTCCCCCTACACCTGATCCTCATGTTCTTTTCCCTACTTGATCGAAGTCTGCCCATTAAATCTATTTCCCCTCCCAGGGAGATCCCTGTGTGCCCCCTCCGCCTTTACCTAACATCTCTGGATCTACTAATTATAGTTTGGTTATCATTTACTTAATGGCTAATGTCCCATTATAAGTGGATACATGTCATATTTGTCTGTGTTTGGGTTACCTCATTCAGAAAATTTTTTCTAATTCTATCCATTTACCTGCAAATTTCATGATGTCATTTAAAAATATTTTTTATTTTATGTTCATTGATGTTTTGCCTGAATGTATGTCTGTATGAGGGTATTGGATCCCTTGGAACAGGAGTTACAGACAGTTGTGAGTGCTGGGAATTGAACCGAGGTAATTTGGAAGAACAGCCAGTGCCCAGTGCTCTTTTTTTTTTTTTTTTGGTTTTTCGAGACAGGGTTTCTCTGTGTAGCTTTGCGCCTTTCCTGGAACTCACTTGGTAGACCAGGCTGGCCTCGAACTCACAGAGATCTGCCTGGCTCTGCCTCCCGAGTGCTGGGATTAAAGGTGTGCGCCACCACCGCCCGGCGTGCCAGTGCTCTTAATTGCGGAGCCATCTCTCCAGTTCCCATGTCATTTTTTTTTAGACAGCTGAGTAATATTCCACTGTGTAAATGTACCACATTTTCTCTATCCATTCTTCTGTTGAGGGACATCTAGACTGTTTCCATCTTCTGGCTATTATGAATCGAGCAGCAAATGAACATGGTTGAGCAGGTAGGTGTGGTAGGATGGAGTATTCTTTGGGTGTATGTATACCCAGGAATGGGTAAAACTGGGTCTTCAAGTAGATCGATTTCCAGCTTTCTCAGGAACTGTTGTATTGATTTCCATAGTGACTGTACAAGTTTGTACTACCACCAAAGTGGAGGAGTGTTCCCCTTGTTTCACATCCTTACCAGCATGAGCTGTAACTTATGTTATTGATCTTAGCCATTCTGACAGGTATAAGATTGAATTTTAGAGTGGTTTTGATTTGCATTTCCCTGTTGACTAAGGATGTTGAACATTTCTTAAAGTGTTTCTCACCCACTGGAGATTCCTCTATTGAGAATTTCCTGTTTAGATCTCTTCTCCATTTTTTAATTGGTTTATTTGGTTTGTTGATATCTAGTTTCTTGAGTTCTTTATATATTTTAGATATTAGTCCTCTATCAGATGTGGAGTTGGTGGAAATCTTTTCCCATTCTGTAGGCTGCCATTTTCTCTGATTGACAGTGTCCTTTGCCTTAGAGAAACTTTTAGTTTCATGAGGCCCCATTTATTAATTGTTGATCTTAGTGCCTGTGATAGTGGTGTTTTGTTCAGAAAGCCATCTCCTTTGCCAATGAGTTCAAGGCTATTCCTCACTTTCTGCTCTATCAGGTTCAGTATAATTGGTTTTATGTGGAGGTATAATTGGTTTTATGTGGAGGTCTTTGGCCCATTTGGACTTGAGTTTTGTGCAGGGTGATGAATATAGATCTATTTGCATTCTTCTACATGAAGACATTAAGTCTGACCAGCACCATTTGTTAAAGATGCTGTCTTTTTTCCAGTGCATATTTCTGGCTTCTTTATCAAAAATCAGATATCCATATGTATGTGGATTTATGTCTGGGTCTTTGATTCAATTCTCTTAATCAACTTGTCTGTTTTTATGCCAATACTATGCATTTTTTTATTACTATAGCTCTGTAGGACAACTTGAAATCAGGAATAGTGGGACCTACAGCAGTTCTTTTGTTGTTCAGGATTGTTTTAACTATCCTGAGTTTTTTTGTTTTTCCATATGAAGTTGAGAATTGTTTTTTCAAGGTCTGTAAAGTATTGTGTTGAAATTTTGATGGGGATTATGTTGAATCTGTAGATTACTTTTGGTAGGATGGCCATTTTTACTATGTTAATTCTATTGATTCATGAGCATGGTAGATCTTTCCATCTTTTGATATCTTGTAGAATATTATTTTAAGATGTGTTACATTTGTTTATGCTCTGGCACATTTGTTTTAATGATGCAGAGATGTGTTGTATTCTTTTATGTTGCATTTGTTTAACTCTGTAAAGCTGTGTTACTGTGCCTGTGTAAGACACCTGATGGTCTAATAAAGAGCTGAACAGCCTATAGCGAGGCAAGAGAAAGGGTAGGCAGGGCTGGCAGGCAGAGAGAATAAATGGAAGGAGAAATCTGGGAGAAGAAGAAAGAGCAAGAGAACAAGGAAAAGAGGAGGATGCTAGGGGCCAGCCACGCAGCCACACAGCTAGCCATGGAGTAAGAGTGAAAGTAAGACATATAGAAGTAAGAAAAGCTTAGAAGTAAAAAAGCCCAGAGAGAGGCAAAAGGTAGATGGGATAATTTAAAGTTAAGAAAAGCTGGCAAGAAACAAGCCAAGCTAAGGTTGGGCTTTTATATATATATATATATATATATATATATAGCCAAATGCCGTTTATTGAAGGAGGGAGGAGGTCTAAATACAGGCTTACAGTACAATGGGAGAACCCCAGAGGGCAGAAGTTCGCTACCGATGGTTTACAATCTTGCATCTAAGCTGTTAATGCCCATTATGCAGGATACACAGACAAGGAACTTCCTTTAAGCATTCAGGAGTGTGGAACCCAGCAGGGAATTAGCATAGGCAGGATATCAAGGTCAAGGTCAGCAAGCTAGGCAACAGTTACCCAAAATGGGGGCCAGGGCCCTACAGGTCCCCCTTTTACTAGAAAATGAGCTTCTGACTTAGGTTGCATGGGATGTCAGCAGGTCACCTTACCCATCATGGAGATGCCTGCCCAGGCCACACAGGTGCTCTGTCTTAGGTTGGTGAATGCCCCCCAGGCATTACCCATCTCTGAATACTCATTATCATACAGGCTCAATTGTGTGTGAGCTGCATAGTTAACTGCTGCCAAAGATCTCAAAGTGGTACTGGGCTTGCAATCTGTGTTTTCGACACAGAAAAGACCAACAGAAGTCTTAACCCACCCACAGCCAGTAGGCTAAAGGCAACTGAGCCATTCCCTTCCTTAACAAGCCTTATTGCAAATTGGAGTCCTTGTAAGATGGTATCCCAAAAGCAAATGGATCTTGAGTTTATAAATTTATATTTTTAAAAGCCAATTGAACTGTATATAACTATTGAATTAAATTAATCACGCACAATAGAATGAAAAATTAACTACCTGTGGTAGCTACTTTTGCTACCAGGGTCTCCACTGTGCTAGCTGTAGTAACCAATTATGAAATGATAATCCCAGAAACAGTAGCAGTGGTGGCCACCACTTCTATAACAGCAACAACGGCAGCAGTGATGTCAAATTCTCTTCTAGAGCGTGTGGACATCCACTGGCATGAATACAACTCCAGGAACACGAACCACCAAGGCCCATTTTTCTTGATCCCAGCACGACTTAAGCTGGTAGCTCTGCAAAAGAACAACTAAGAACCATAAAGAAAAAACAGGCAGCTCACAAGGAGCATAATTAATGGTCTCTCATTCAGGCTCATAAATTTTAAGGTATCTTCAAAGGGGGCTAAATGAATTTCAGGAGGCCAGTAAATGTTGCACAGAGCCACTTCTGAAAAGTAGGTACTATACCAGCTTGAAGAGGAATGTGAAAATGAAAAGGCTTAGCTGGCATGCTACTGTTAACAAATGGAGGTCAGTGACCTTCAAGGTTATTCTTATTCTCTAAGGTGTCTGGGTGACACATTCTCAAACATACTTGAAAAAGCAGTTGCCATACATTACCTTCTGTAGAATCCAACCACATGGCTACAGTTCCTAGGCTTACGTTAATGCTTGCCAAGGCTGGCCATATTGGGCTCTCAATCCCCATTGGCATCAGAAGGGGAGAGTTCTTCACAAAGGCCCAATAGGTCTCTGCCATGTTGGGCTTCAGCAGCAGCCACAGGGCGCACATAGAACTCAGGAATCCAAAGAGGAACCTCATTGTCCCGAGGAAAGACATAAACAGAACCCCAGGCCCACACCAACACCAGATCGGGTCTTCTCCAAGTGCTAGTAGAAAGATCCTTCCATCCCACCAGATGATGATTTGCAACAGGAGCCCTCCAGTGCTTATCTGCAGCAGATACTCCAGCAGAATCCACCGATAAAACATTTAAAATATATAAAACAAGGGAAAGAATAGAATGTGGAGAGGAATGATGAGTCCCTAGTTCCCCCTTTTTACTTTAGCAAAATATGTTTGTTTGTTTCTTTTTAATAGTTCAAATTTTTCTTTTATTTTTTATTTTTATTTTTTTAAATTAATTAATTTATTTATTTTTCTATTATCAGCTTGATACAGTATAAATTCTTATCTTAATAGTGAAATGTTTCATTGAGGCTTGCTCAGTAATTGAGTATAAGTTCTTATCTTAATAGTGAAATGTTTCATTGAGGCTTGCTCAGTAATTGAGTAAAACCAAAACTTATTATAAGCCATAGTCATCCTAGGGTCCCCTATATATATAGCCTCCATGTTTCTGTGGGTTGTAGTCTGATTGTTCTTTACTTTATATCTAGAATCCACTTATGAGTGAGTACATACCATGTTTGTCCTTCTGGGTTTGAGTTACCTCACTCAGGATGATTTTTTCTAGTTCCATCCATTTCCCTGCAAATTTCATGCTGTCATGTTTTTCTCTGCTGAGTAGTACTCCAATGTGTATATGTACCACATTTTCTTCATCCATTCTTCAGTTGAGGGGCATCTAGGTTGTTTCCAGGTTCTGGTTATTACAAATAGTGCTGCTATGAACAAAGTTGAGCATGTATCTCTGTGGTATCAATCAACATTCCTTGGGTATATGCCCAAGAGTGGCATTTATTTATTTATTTATTTATTTATTTATTTATTTATTTAAAGATTTATTACACATAAGTGCAGGTCTCATTATAGATGGTTGTGAGCCACCATGTGGTTGCTGGGAACCTAACTCAGGACCTTTGGAAGAACAGCCAGTGTTCTTAACCTCTGAGCCATCTCTCCAGTCAAAAACTTTTCTCCTTTTTTTTTTTTCTTCTCCAAAGCAGGGTTTCTCTGTGTACCTTTGTGCTTTTCCTGGAACTCACTCTGTAGCCCAAGCTGGCCTTGAATTCACAGAGATCTGCCTGCCCCTGCCTCCCAAGTTCTGGGATTAAAGGCATGTGCCACCACCGCCCTGCGGGTTTTTATAAGTAAAAGATTTACTTAAAAAAAATCTATTCCATAGATTTATTTGGGAGCTGGGTGGTGGGCCCCCTAAAAGAGCAAAAACAATGAACACCAATATCTTCAGTTTCTTCAAAGAGTTCATTTTTTTTTTTTTTTTTTTTTTTTGAGGCAGGGTTTCTCTGTGTAGCTTTGTGCCTTTCCTGGAACTCACTCTGTAGCCCAGGCTGGCCTTGAATTCACAGAGATCCGCCTGCTTCTGCCTCCCAAGTGCTGGGATTAAAGGCGTGCGCCACCACCGCCCGGCTGAGTTCATGTTTTTAATCATCCACATCTTTCACTTGCTTGCTTGGAATTACCCAATAGTATTTGAGGCCATTATGAAAGATGTTATTTCCCTGATTCTTCCCAGTTCATTTGTCATTTGTAGAGAGGAAGGCTACTCATCATTATTATTATATTCAGTTTCTTTGCTGAAAGTGTTTATCAGCTGTAGGAGTTTCCTGATGGAATTTTTAGGGTCACATATGTATACTATCGTATCATTTGCCGATAATGATACTTCTGCTTCTTTCTTTCTAATTTTTATCCCATTAATCTCCATCAGTTGTCTTATTGCTCTAGCTAAGACTTCAAGTACTATATTGCATAGATATGGAGAGAGTGGACAGCTTTGTCTTGTTCCTGATTTTAGTGGAAGTGCTTTAAGTTTCTCTCCATTTAATTTGATGTTGACTGTAGGCTTGCTGTAAATTGTCTTTATTATGTTTAGGTATGTCCTTTGTATCCCTAATCTCTCCAAGACTTTTATCATGAAGAGGTGTTGGATTTTGTCAGAGGACTTTTCTGCATCTAATGAGATGATCTTATATATATTTTTTTTCAGTTTGCTTGTGTCGTGGATTATATTTACTGATTTTCTTGTATTGAACCATCCCTGCATCTCTGGGTTGAAGCCTGTTTGTTTGTTTATTTGCTTATTTATTCATTTATTCATTCATTCATTTATTCATTCATTCATTCATTTATTTATTTATTTATTTATTTAGTATACAGCATGTATGACTACGGGTCAGAAGAGGGCACCAGATCTCATTACAGATGGTTGTGAGCCACCATGTGGTTGCTGGGAATTGAACTCAGAACCTCTGGAAGAGCAGTCAGTGCTCTTAACTTCTGAGCCATCTCTTCAGCCCAAAGCCTGCTTGTTTATTGAGGATAGTCTTTTGGATGTGTTCTTGGGTACAGTTTGCAAGTATTTTGATTGAGTATTTTTGCATCTATGTTCATGAGAGTAATTGGTCAGTAAAACTCTTTGTTGGGTCTTTTTGTGGTTTCGGTATCAGGGTGACTGTTGTCTCATAAAATGAACTGGACAATGTTCCTTCTGTTTTCTATTTTTTGGAACAATTTGAGGAGTGTTAGCATCAGCTCTTCTTTGAAAGTCTGGTAGAATTCTGCACTAAAACCATCTGGCTCTGGGCCTTTTTTGGTTGGGAGACTTTTAATGACTGGTTCTGTTTCACTGGGGGTTATAGACCTAAACAATTATTTGTTTGATCATGGTTTAACTTTGGTAAGTGGTACCTATAAAGAAAATTATCCATTTCTTTCAGATTTTCCAATTTGGTGGAGTTCAGGTTTTCGAAGTATGTTGTTAAGATTCTCTGGATTTCCTCAGTGTCTGTTGTTATGTCCCACTTTTTATTTCTGATTTTGTTTATTTGCATATTCTCTTTCAGCCTTTTAGTTTCAATAGGATTTTTTTTAGCTTTTCTCCAAGAACCAATTGTTTCATTGATTGCTTGTATTGTTCTCTTTGTTTCTATTGCTTTGTTTCAGCCCTCAGTTTGCTTATTTCTTGCTGTCTACTACTCTTGTGTTTGCTTGCTTCTTTTTGTTCTAGAGCTTTCAGGTGTGCTGTTAAGCTGCTAGTATGCGATAACTTTATTTTTTATTTTTTATTTTTATTTTATTTTATTTTTTTTGGTTTTTCGAGACAGGGTTTCTCTGTGTAGTTTTGCGCCTTTCCTGGAACTCCCTCTGTAGTCCAGCTCGAACTCACAGAGATCTGCCTGCCTCAGCCTCCTGAGTGCTGGGATTAAAGGCCACCACCGCCCGGCTTTATTTATTTTTTAATGTATGCACTTAGTGCTGTGAACTTTCCTCTTAGCACCACTTTCATTGTGTCTCATAAGTTTGGGTATGTTGTGTATTCATTTTCATTCAGTTCTAGAAAGTCTTTAAATTCTTTATTTCTTTATTGACCCATTTTTCTTTCAGTAGACAGTTGTTCAGTTTCCATGACTTTGTAGACTTTCTGTTGTTTCTGTTGTTGAGATCCAGCTTTAATCCATGGTGGTCTGATAGGTATTTCAATATTCTTGTATCTGTTGAGACTTGGTTTGTGTTTGAGTATGTGGTCAGTTTTGGAGAAAGTCATGTGAGGTGCAGAGAAGAAGGTATATTCTTTTGTGTTTGAGTGAAATGTTCTGTAGATATCTGTTAGGTTAATTTTATTTCTCTGTTTAGTTTTTGTCTTGATGACCTGTCCATTGGTGAGGATGGGTTATTGAAGTCTTGCACTATTAGTGTGTGAATGTCAGTATGTGGTTTAAGCTATAGTAGTGTTTCTTTTACAAACTTGGATGCCCTTGTGTTTAGGGCATTGTTATTAAGAATTGAAATGCCATCTTGGTGGATTTTTCCTTTGGTGAGTATGAAATGTCCTTCTCCATCTCTTTTGATTTTGATTTGAAGTCTATTTTGTTAGATATTAGAATAGATATACCAGCTTGGCTTCTTAAGTCCATTTGCTTGGAATATCTTTTTCCACCCCTGCACCTTGAAGTAATGTCTATCTTTGATGTTGAGGTGTGTGTCTTGTATTCAGCAGAAGCGTGGATCCTGTTTTCACATCCATTCTGTTATTCTGTGTCTTTCTACTTAGTAGTCGAGACCATTGATATTGAAGGATATCAGTGACCAATTACTGTTGGTTCCTGTTGTTGTTGTTGTTGGTGGTGGTGGTGGTAGTGTGTGTGTGTGTGTGTGTGTGTGTGTGTGTGTGTGTGTGTGTGTGTCTGCACATGTAAGCTTGAGTTTCCTTTTGTTTGATTTTGCTGGTGTGAGATTATTTCCTATATTTTCATGTGTGTAGATATCCTCCTTAGGTTAGAGTTTGCCTTCTAGCACCTTCTGTAGGGATGGATTTGTAGATAAATCTTGCTTAAATTTGACTTTATCATGAAATGTCTTATTTTCTCTGTCTATGGTGATTGAAAGTTTTGCTGCGTATAGTATTCTGGACTGGCATCTGTTGTCCCTTAGAGTCTTCAGCACATCTGTCCAGGCCCTTCTGGCTTTTATAGAGTCTCCATTGAGAAGTCAGGTGGAATTCTAATAGGTCTGCTTTTATATGTGTATTGGTCTTTTCCCCATTAATCTTTTAATATTTTTTTGTTTTGTATGTTTATTGTTTTGATTATTATGTGCTGAGGGAACTTTCTTTTCTGCTCCAATCTATTTGGTGTTCTATACGCTTCTTTTTTTTTTGAATAAAAATTTTTTTAAATTTATTTTTTAAATTACACTCATGATATTCATTAATTACACTCATGATATTAATCACATTTGTGGTATTCATAGATTACATTCGCAGTATTCATTCAATTATATATATATATATTTTAAATTTTATATGCCGAATGAAGCATTTATTGAAGGGGGGAGGAGGTCTTAAATACAGGCTTACAGCACAATGGGGGGACCCCGGAGGGCAGAAGTTCGCTAGTGATGTTTTACAATCTTGCTTCTAATCTGTTAATGCCCATTATTCAGGATACACAGACAAGGAACTTCCTTTAAGCATCCAGGAGGGTGGAACTTGGCAGGGAATTACCATAGGGAGGATATCAAGGTCAAGGTGCGCAAGCAAGGCAGCAGTTACCCAAAATGGGGGCCAGGGCCCTACAGGTCCCCCTTTTATTAAAAAATGAGCTTCTGACTTGGGTTGCGTGGGACGTCAGCAGGTCACCTTACCCATCATGGAGACGCCTGCCCAGGCCATACAGGTGCTCTGTCTTAGGTTGGTGAGTGCCCCCCGGGCATTACCCATCTCTGGATACTCATTTTCATACAGGCTCAATTGTGTGTGAGCTGCATAGTTAATTGCCGCCAAAGATCTCAAAGTGGTACTGGGCTTGCAATCTGTGTGTTCGATACAGAAAAGACCAACAGAGGTCCTATCTCACCCATAGCCAGTAGGCTAAAGGCACCTGAGCCATTCTCTTCGTTAACGAGCCATACTGTACGTTGGTGTCCTTGTAAGATAGTATCCCAAAAGCAACTGGAACTTAAGTTTATAAATTTATAATTTTAAAGCCAATCGAGATGTACATAACTACTGAATTAAATTTATCATGCCCAATAGAATGAAAGATTAACTAACTGTAGTAGCTACTTTTGTTGCCAGGGTCTCCAATGTGCTAGCTGTAGTATGCCATTATGAAATGGTAATCCCAGAAAGAGTAGCAGTGGTGGGCACCATTGCTATAACAGCAACAGCGACAGCAGCAATGTCAAATTCTCTTCTGGATTGTGTGGACATCCACTGGCATGGATACAACTCCAGTAACATGTACCGCCAAGGCCCATTTTTCTTGATCCCAGCACGACTTTAGCTGGCAGCTCTTCTGGAGAATCCAATCTCATGGTTACAGTTTCTAGGCTTACATTAATGCTTGCCAAAGCTGGCGATATTGGGCTCTCAATCTGCATTGGCATCAGAAGGGTAGATTTTTTTCGTAAAGACCCGCTAGGTCTCTGTCATGTTGGGCTTCAGCATCAGCCACAGGGCTCAGGAATCCAAAGAGGAACCTCATTGTCCTGAGGAAAGACATAAACAGAACCCTGGGGCCACACCAACCGGGTCTCCTCCACGTGCTAGTAGAAAGATCCTTCCATTGCTCCAGAGGGTGATTTGCAACAGGAGCTCTCCAGTGCTTATCTGCATCGGATAGTCCAGCGAATCCACCGATAAAAAATTTAAAATATATAAAACAAGGGAAAGAATAGAATGTGGAGAGGAATGATGAGTCCCTAGTTCTCTCTTTTTTTGCTTTAGTAAAATGTTTGTTTGTTTAATATTTCAAAATTTTCTTTTCTTTTTATTTATTTTTTATTGTTGAAAATTAATTAATTTATTTATTTTTCTATTATCAGCTTGATAGAGTATGTATTCTTATCTTTTTTTTAAAGATTTATTTATTTATTATGTATACAGAAGAGGGCACCAGATCTCATTACAGATGGTTTTGAGCCACCATGTGGTTGCTGGGAATTGAACTCAGGACCTTTGGAAGAACAGTCGGTGCTCTTAACCTCTGAGCCATCTCTCCAGCCCTGTATTTTTATCTTAATAGTAAGATGTTTCATTGAGGCTTGCTCAGTGATTGAGTAAAACCAAAATTTGTTATAAGCCACAGTCGTCCTAGGGACCTCCATGCTATATATATAGCCTCCATGGTTTTGTGGGTTGTAGTCTGATTGTTCTTTATTTTATATCTAGAATCCACTTATGAGTGAGTACATACCATGATTGTCTTTCTGGGTTTTGGTTACCTCACTCAGGATGATATTTTCTAGTTCCATCCATTTGCCTGCAAATTTCATGCTTTCATTGTTTTTCTCTGCTGAGTAGTGTGTATATGTACCACATTTTCTTCATTCATTCTTGAGTTGGCGGGCATCTAGGTTGTTTCCAGGTTCTGGCTATTACAAATAGTGCTGCTATGAACATAGTTGAGCATGTATCTTTATGGTATGAATCAACATTCCTTGGGTATATGCCCAAGAGTGGTATGGCTGGGTCTTGAGGTAGTTCGATTCCTAATTTTCTGAGAAACCGCCATACTGATTTCCACAGTGGTTGTACAAGCTCGCATTCTCACCAACAGTGGAGGAGTGTTCCCTTTGCTCCACATCCTCTCCAACATTGACTGTCATTGGTGTTTTTGATCGTAGCCATTCTGACAGGTCTAAGGTGGTATCTCAGAGTCGCTTTGATTTGTATTTCTCTGATGATTAAGGATGTTGAGCATTTCTTTAAATGTCTTTCAGCCATTTGTGATTCTTGTTTTGTGAATTCTCTGTTTAGCTCTTTAGCCCATTTTTTAATTGGATTGTTTAGTATTTTGATGTCTAGTTTCTTGAGTTCTTTATATACTGTGGAGATCAATCCTCTGTCAGATGTGGGGTTGGTGAAGATCTTTTCCCATTCTGTTGGCTGTCTTTTTGTCTTATTGACTGTGTCTTTCACCTTGCCAAAGGTTCTCAATTTCGAGAGGTCCCATTTATTAATTGTTGTGCTCAGGGTCTGTGCTGTTGGTGTTATATTTAGGAAATGGTCTCTGGTGCCAATGTGTTCAAGAGTACTTCCTACTTTCTTTTCTATTAAGTTTAGTGTAGCTGGATTTATGTTGAGGTCTTTGATCCACTTGGACTTGAGTTTTGTGCATGGTGACAGATATGGATCTATTTGTAATCTTTTACATATTGATATCCAGTTATGCCAGCACCATTTGTTGAAGATACTTTCTTTTTTCCATTGTATAGTTTTGGCTTCTTTGTCAAAAACCAGGTGTTCATATGTGCATGGATTAATGTCAGAGTCTTCAATTCGATTCCATTGGTCTGTATGTCGGTTTTTATACCAGTACCAAGCTGTTTTTATTACTATAGCTCTATAGTAGAGTTTGAAGTCAGGGATGGTGATGCCTCCAGAGGTTGCTTTATCGTATAGGATTCTTTTAGCTATCCTGGGTCTTTTGTTTTTCCATATGAAGTTGAGTATTTTTCTTTCCAAGTCTGTGAAGAATTGTGTTGGGATTTTGATGGGGATTGCATTGAATCTGTAGATTGCTTTTGGTAAGATTGCCATTTTTACTATGTTAATTCTACCTATCCATGAGGATGGGAGATTCTTCCATTTTCTGATATCTTCTTCAATTTCTTTCTTTAGAGATTTAAAGTTCTTATCAAAAAGATCCTTCACTTATTTAGTTAGTGTTATCCCAAGGTATTTTATATTATTTGTGGCTATTGTAAAGGGTGATGTTTCTCTGACTTCTTTCTCAGCCCTTTTATCATTTGTATATAGGAGGGCTACTGATTTTTTTGAGTTGATCTTGTATCCTGCCACTCTACTGAAGGAGTTTATCAGCTGTAGGAGTTCCCTGGTAGAGTTTTTGGGGTCACTTATGTATACTATCATATCATCTGCAAATAGTGAAAGTTTGACTTCTTCCTTTCCAATTTGTATCCCTTTGATCTCCTTTTGTTGTCTTATTGCTCTAGCTAGAACTTCAAGTACTATATTGAATAAATATGGGGAGAGTGGACAGCCTTGTCTTGTTCCTGAATTTAGTGGTATCGCTTTGAGTTTCTCTCCGTTTAATTTGATGTTTGCTGTTGGCTTGCTATAAATTGCCTTTATTATGTTTAGGAATGTTCCTTGTATTCCTGATCTTTCTAAGACCTTTATCATGAAGGGGTGTTAGATTTTGTCAAAGGCTTTTTCAGCATCTAATGAGATGATCATGTGTTTTTTTTCTTTCAGTTTGTTTATATGGTGTATTACATTGACAGATTTTCGTATGTTGAATCATCCTTGCATCCCTGGGATGAATCCTACTTGGTCGTGGTGGATAATTTTTTTTTATGTATTCTTGGATTCGGTTTGCCAATATTTTGTTGAGTATTTTTGCATCAATGTTCATGAGGGAGATTGGTCTGTGGTTCTCTTTCTTTGTTGCATCTGTGTGTGGTTTGGGTATCAGGGTAATTGTAGCCTCATAAAAAGAGTTTGGTAGTGTTCCTTCTGTTTCTATTGTGTGGAACAATTTGAAGAGTATTGGTATTAGTTCTTCTTTGAAAGTCTGGTAGAATTCTGCACTGAAACCATCTGGTCCTGGGCTTTTTTTGGTTGGGAGACTTTTGATGACTGTTTCTATTTCTTTAGGGATTATTGGTCTATTTAAATGGTTTATCTGGTCTTGATTTAATTTTGGTATGTGGTATTTATCCAGAAAATTGTCCATTTCTTCCTGGTTTTCCACTTTTGTGGAGTACAGGTTTTTGAAATATGATCTGATGATTCTCTGGATTTCCTCGTTGTCTGTTATGTCTCCCTTTTCATTTCTGATTTTGTTAATTTGGGTGCTCTCTCTTTGCCTTTTGGTTAGTTTGGCTAGGGGTTTGTCTATCTTGTTGATTTTTTCAAAGAACCAACTCTTGGTTTCATTGATTTTTTTGTATTGTTCTCTTGTTTTCTATTTCGTTGATTTCAGCCCTCAATTTGATTATTTCCTGGCGTCTATTTCTCCTGGGTGAGTTTGTTTCTTTTTGTTCTAGAGCTTTCAGTTGTGCTGTTAATTCATTGATATGGGATTGCTCCATCTTCTTTATTTATGTGCATTTAATATGTGCATTTCTATATGCTTCTTGTACCTTTATAGACATTTCCTTCTGTAGGTTAGGAAAATTTTCTTCTATTATTTTGTTGAAAACGTTTTTTGGGCCTTTGATCTGGGTTTCTTCTCTTTTCTCTATACCTGTTATTTTTAGATCTTGGCTTTTCACAGTGTCCCAGATTTGTTGGGTGTTTTGCATTAGAAGTTTTTTCTTTTTTTTTCAGCTTAACATTTACTTTATTGATGTATCCATTTCTTCTATTTTTATCTTCAAAGCCTGAGATTTTCTCTTTCCTCTCTTGTATTCTGTTGCTGGAGTAGCTTGCCTTGTTTATGGGATTGGTTCTGGGTGAACAGAGAGACAAAGAATGTCTGAGGGCAGCCTACCTGGTTTTCTGGTAGGTGTGGTCTGTGGTTTATCAGAGTGCCTGCTGGGGTTGGGGATTATGATAACTGTAATGGTTTGGGGAGGGAGGCTAGGAAGGGATGGGTGGTCTGTGGGATCCACAGGAGATGTGGGTAGAGGGGAAGGAAGGCTGCTCCTGGTATTCTGCTGCAGCACTAGGGATGGGACTTGAGTATTAAATTTCAAGTTGAGCTTTGAAGAGAATGTTTAAGCAACAGCTATAATGCTTTTCAGTTTAGCACTGAATAATTTATTTCTGGATATGAGGCAAGTTAGAGGGACCCACCTCTCTCAGGGCTGCTAAAGCACTCTTAAACACTGTACTATAATACTAACATCATTACTAAATTCTCCATTTTGTTTAAGACAGGGTCTCACTATGTTGCTTGGGCTGGCATTGAACATATAGGGTCCTTCTGCTTTAGGCTCTTGAGTAGAGGGCACAGGCATGTACCACCACTCCTGACTTGATAATGTGCAACCTTTATAGAGCTTCCAAAATCTTGCAACTTATTTTGAGAGTCCAATGTGTGTATACTAATTTAAAACCCATGATTATGAATATATCTGAGTATTTTTAGTAAAAAAAAAGTCAAAACCTGTCAACCATATTGAGAGTGGTGCACCAGCTTTCTTTTATTGTTTAATTTTTTTAACTTGTAATTTTGCTTGTTTTTGTTAGTGAAAACAAAATGAAGATAGGGGGCTTCAGTCTACTTTCCTAGAAATATACCCTTTCACCTTGCTCACATTTGACCTTGTGTTATTATCTCCTTCTTACCCCATATTCCCTCTAGGTTTTCATGTAAGTATAAAAAAAATGCGAATAAAATCTGATAATCATGCCAGTGAAATCTCAGATCTACACAGGAGAGCAAATGTTTCTTTCTTCTCCATTGTGATCCTCTCCTGTGCAATTGCATATACACTTAAATGCTGTTTGAGTTCTTTTGTCAAAGTCCTTACATATTCCTGTATCTAGACTGGTTTCTCTGTCTTTTCCTCTGGTGGTTTCAGAATTTCAGGTTTTACACTAAGGCCCCTGAACCACCTTAACTGGATATAGGTTTGGGGGAAGATCCAGATCCATAATAAAGCACTATTTGTTACAGTCACTGTGTTTTGGCTAATTCATGTTTTATACCTTTGCCAGCTATCAGGTGGCTGTAACTTTGTGAATTTATTTCTGAATCCTAGTCTAATGCTGCCTGTTTTCATAGGTTTGCTTTTTGCTTTCTAGTGTCTTGTGTTTGGAGGAACGGAGGTCACATGTTCTGTGTGTAGTCCAGTTGAGATCGAGCATGTGATACTTCCCTCATTGCCCCTCCTCTCCAGGGTTTCTGTGGCCATTTGAGATCTCCTTGGCTTTTATTTGAATCTCAGGATTTTCTTTTTAGGTCTGTGAAGAATGTTGTTGGAATCTTGATGGGGAATGTTTGACTCTGAAGATGGCTTTGGTGACAGCCATTTTCATACAGCAGCGCTGGCAATCCACAGCCTGAGAGAGCTTCTGGTCTTGAAGTGCCTTCTCTTTTGTCAGACTTTAAAGATTTTGTCATAGAGTTGTTTCACCTCTTTGCTCAGTTTTCTTATTTTAACTGTTGTGAATGGGATTTTCTTCTCAATTGTGTGTGTGTGTGTGTGTGTGTGTGTGTGTGTGTGTGTGTGTATGTGTGTGTATGTGTGTGTAGGGCTGGGTTTCAGAGGTGTTGGAAAGGTCCAGGTTGCTGAGTGTGACCCTGCATCTTGCTACTCTGCTGCAAGTGTTTGTTAGAACTATGAGTTTCTGTCTGGTAGAGTCTTTAGTATCTTTAACTAGAGTCAAGTTGTCTGCAAATACAGATAATTTGATGGCTTCCTTTCCAATGGTATTCCTTTTATTTAATTCTTTCTTTCTCTTGCCTTATTGCTCTAGTTAAGATTTCAAGCACTATATTGAGAAAGTGTAGAAAACAATGTCTGTAGTCTTGAGAAAAATTGATGCATAATATTTCAAACAAACAAAATATAGTTTGATTAGTATCAAGTATAAGCTCTAGAACTATATGCTAAGACCAAGACTAATGCTGAGTCTTTGGCAATACAGGCAGCTGTATAATTTTATTAGTGGCATTTTGTGTATCAAAGAAGGGCAGTTGAGTTGTGGTTTTCAGTAGGAGGAGATTTAGCTCTTATGAGAAAAAGCAGTATTTTCAGCATATGTCATTTCAGCAAATAGAAATTAGTTTAATAAAATGCTGTGTTCAGACAGAGCACTGAGCACGATGTTTGTTTCTTTTCTTTCATTCTGACAGCAAGCCCTCTCCAGTGACTGCCTCCACAGAACTTCCCTTTCACTTTGTTTTTATTTTTCTCAGGATTATAGGCCATTTTCACATCCTGTCAATAGACTGGTGATTGTTTATGAAAATGTTCTCTTGTAAGGAGATTAACGCATCCTTGAGCAGCAGTGGAACAGATTATTCTAAGCGAGTCCTTAGTCCTCATCTTTCCTTCACCAGTTGCTTAGAACTGTCCCAGATCCCAGAATATAAAATTTCCAGTCATTTGGGTATTTTCTTTTTTTTTTTTGAATTTATTTTATTTTACAGTATAATTCAACTTTACATATCAGCCATAGATTTCCCCGTTCTCTCCCCTCCCGCCCCGCCCCCACCATCCCCCATTTCCATCTCCTCCAGGGCAAAGACTCCCCCGAGGATTGAGATCAACCTGGTGGACTCAGTCCAGGCAGGTCTAGTCCCCTCCTCCCAGGCTGAGCCAAGCCTCTCTGCTAAGCCCCAGGTTTCAAATACAGCCAGTTCATGCACTGAGCACAGGACCTGGTCCAACTGCCTGGATGCCTCCCAGACAGATCAAGCCAATTAACTGTCTCACCCATTCAGAGGGCCTGATCCAGTTGGGGGCCCCTCAGCCATTGGTTCACAGTTCATGTGTTTCCATTCGTTTGGCCACTCGTCCCTGTATTCCATCCATCGCTGGTCCCAACAACTCTTGCTCACATAAACCCTCCTCCTTCTCGCCAATTGGACTCCCGGAGCTCCACCTGGGGCCTGACCGTGGATATCTGCATCCAGTTCCCTCAGTCACTGGATGGGGTTTCTAGCACGACAATTAGGGTGTTTGGCTATCCTATCACCAGGGTAGGTCAGTTCGGGCTATTTCTCGACTATTGCCAGCAGTCTATTGTGGAGGCATCTTTGTGGATTTCTGTGGGCCTCTCTAGCACTTTGCTTCTTCCTATTCTCATGTGGTCTTCATTTACTATGAACATTCCTTGTGTTTCCTCTCTGTTCTTGATCCAGTTGGGATCTCCCGCTCCCCCAAGTTCTCTTTCCCTCGCCCCTCGGCCCTCATTACCCCCACTCACGTCCAGACTGTTCATGTAGATCTCATCCATTTCTCCGTCATTGGGCGATCCCCGTGTCTTTCTTGGGGTCCTGTTTTCCAGGTAGCCTCCCTGGTGTTGTGAGTAGCCGTCCAGTCATCCTTGTTCCACAACTTGTATTCTCCTATGAGTGGGTACATACCTTACTCCAGTCAGAATGGCTAAGATCAAAAACACTGAGGACACCTTGTGCTGGAGAGGATGTGGAGCTAAGGGAACTCTTCTCCACTGCTGGTGGGAATGCAAGCTTGTACAGCCACTTTGGAAATCAATATGGCATTTTCTTAGAAAATTGGGAATCAATCTCCCCCAAGATCCAGCTATACCACTCTTGGGCATATACCCAAGGAATGCTCAATCATACCACAAGGGCACTTGCTCAGCTATGTTCATATCAGCATTATTTGTAATAGCCAGAACCTGGAAACAACCTAGATGCCCTTCAACCGAAGAATGGATAAATAAACTGTGGTACATATACACAATGGAATACTACTCAGCAGAGAAAAACAATGACATCATGAGGTTTGCAGGCAAATGGATGGATCTAGAAAAAATCCACCTGAGTGAGGTAACCCAGACTCAGAAAGACAAACATTTGGGTATTTTGAAAGGCAGATTTTATTTCACTTTTGTAGACATGGTGGAAGAATACCAATCAAAGAAAACAGAACCATGAATGAAAGTTGATATTTTCAGAAGTATATATATTTAAAATGCTTTATTATAAGGTTTAAATTTTAATTTTTAATTCAAATTATAAGAAATATTTAAAGTTTGTCCTTTTTTGCAGCTATTAAAAGCTTCTGAGGTAATACTTTTTTACTGAAAATTTCTCTGTTTCTGTTCAGGCAAGGAATTGGTTGTATTTTGATAACAATAATTTAGTCATATATGACTACTATGAGGTTTTCTTAATATCTGTCTGTCTTCTTTTTAACTGTGTCTTCTAGAGGAGATTCCTAGCAGGAGCCCCAGATTTCTGAGTAAATAGATGACACTGGACTTGCAATATTAGCCTTAAAGAAAACAAACAAACACTCCAAAGAATACATTATAAAAGGCAATGATGCTAAAATGATGCTATTCTCTTTACGTTAGTGCTTTTCTATCTTTAAGAAATATATTGTTAGACCAGGCGTGTAGTTCAGTGATAGAGTGTTTACATATTATGCGTGAGGTCCTCCTTCATTCCCCAGCAACACGCACACACACACACACACACAGACACACACACACACACGAGTTATATATAGTTGATAATGAAAAATATTATATGTAATCATGATCACTGTGTGTTGTTATGTGAGAATTATATTCCAATGAACAAATCAACTTTTCATATGTAATGATTATACATTAAAATAGAATTAACCTTTATACATTCACTACCTGTGCTGGGTAGTTTTTATGTCAAGTTGCTACAGGCTAGATTTGCCTGAGAGGAGGGAATCTCAATTAATGAAATGCCTCCATAAAATCTGGGCTGTAGGCAAGCCTGTAAGGCATATTCTTAATTAATGATTGATGGGTGAGGGCCCAGCCCACTGTGGGTGGTGCCATCCCTGGGCTGGTGGTCCTGGGTTCTACAAGAAAGCAGGCTGAGCAGGCCAGCAACCAGCACTCCTTCATGACCTCTGCATCAGTTCCTGCCTCCAGGTCCCTGCCCTGTTTGAGTTCCTGTCCTGACTTCCTTCAGTGATGAACAGCAATGCGGAAGTGTAAGCCAAATAAACCCTTTCCTCCCCAACTTGGTTTTTAGCCATGGTGTTTCATCTTTGCAATAGAAACCCTAATACACTAATTTATTCAGACTCAAAATGTTGTTAACAATCTGTAGTACTTATGTGCTTCGCATCATTTTTTTTAAAAGATAAAGATATTTCTTATTATTTTTGAGATTATAATATAATGACATCATTTCCCCCTTCCCTTTCCTCCCTCCAAGCCCTCCCATTTACCCTTCCTTGCTCTGTTTTAAATTTATGACCTCTTTTAATTCATTTTTATTACATATGTAGTTGATTTTATATATATATATATATATATATATATATATATATATATATACACACACACACACACATATATCTTCCTAAATACAGCCTTCTCAGTCTGCATAATGTTACTTGAATCTCTGTTTCCAGGATTGACCATTGGTATTGGATAACCAATCAATGTGCTCTTCCCTGGGGAAGCCTGTTTGTTCACCTTCAGTGTTCCTTAGCTCTGCAGTTCTTTGTGTAGGGTTGAGGCTTCCTGGGCTTTCTCCCACCCACTTGGTGTGTCTATTGATATTGTCTTTGTTCAGCTAGTGTTTAGGCAGTCATTTTGGTGAGACTTTATGGATGTAGTTTCTGATATTATTAGGAGACTCAATCACAGCAAACTCCTTGATCCTCTGGCTCTTATGGTCTTTCTGCCCCCCTTCTTTCCCAATGTTCTGTGAGCCTTAGATGTGGGAGTGTTTTGTAGATATATCCGTTGGAACTGGGCTCTGCACTCTGAAGCTCTGCATTTTTATCTCTTATGGTTTTGTACATTTGTCAAAGCTTAGGCTTTCCAGAAACAGATGCAGAGACAAAATTTGGTGATGAGAATGTGTATTAATTATCAGCATCGGGATTAAAGGTCAAGCATTGTTGTTGAGTGTTTACTAAACATGTGTTAGGCCCAGATTTGACCTCTAGAATGCTAGCATTTGTGAGAGAATGGAGGAGTTTGGTTTGAGAGAAGTGTTTACTTTGCATGCAGAACTGATAAAACTTCTGCCAGGTTCTGGAACAAATATTGCCCATTAGATTTGTCCTATATAAGAGCAAACTGGCTAGGCTATCCTGTTGCTATTGGCTCAGTACCAAATGATGGGGAAGGACTGAAGTTGAGTCAGGCAATGCTCTGCACCTGAGGTCAACTCTTGGGACAATAGATGGTAAGAGACTCTTGCCTGGCTGTATGCCTGGCATCCGTGCCGTGGGTTCCGCATAAAATACTATTTGATAATTCATCTAGTGAATGCCATATTCATATCATATTTTAAAATGTAAGTTGAAGCTCATATTCCACAAATTTAGTAGAGTTGTCAGCGAACATACTTATGAGATTAAAACACTGGATATGGCCTTTTTGGCTATGTTAATATTGCTGTTTAATGGGGTTGCCTATTTTACAATCTGATGATTGTTTCTGCTTGCTTAATTTAGACTGAAGTTATATACCTTTATATTATTATTTGTAGTTTATTGTTTATATTGACATATTGACAAGTACATTTGACATGTATGAAAGTGATAGCTGTTTGGCATACTTGGATTTTCTACAGTTGTGAGGATGGTATATATACTCTACCTGAGATTTAGTTTGTACTTGACTGTAACTTTCCATTTGTGTGAAAATATCTAAACTGTCTACCAAATTGTTCTTTGGTTAGTCTTCAAAACTGAGAATTATCTAAGTTCGTATTCACTGTTTTTTTTTCCCCCCTGAGGCAGGGTTTCTCTGTGTAGTTTTGTTGCCTGTCCTGGATCTCGCTCTATACACCAGACTGGGCTTGAACTCACAGAGATCCGCCTGGCTCTGCCTCCCAAGTGCTGGGATTAAAGGTGTGCACCACCACTGCCCGGCTTAGGGCTGAGTATTTCAATATCTCTCACTCTCTGCATGTTGTCTGGCAGTGAGTCTCTGTACTTGTTCTCATCTGCTACAGGAGGAAGTTTATCTGACAATGACTGAGCAAGGCACTTATCTATGAGTACAGCAGAATACCATTAAAATAACTTTATTGCTATGTTCCTTTATTAGAACAGTATTATTTGGTTTTACTCTAGGTCTCTGGGTTATCTAGTTTCAGGTTCTTGGTCACCCAAGCAACATCAGGAATGGGTTCCATCTTGTGGAGTGGGCCTTAAGTCAAATTAGATATTGGTAGATTGCTCCCACAAGCCATGTGCCCCCATTGGACTAGTATATCTTATAGGTAGGACATCATGTAGATCCATATTGGTAAAATTATTAAGGCCACTCCACGTAGTTAAAAGGAAGATTTATTTAGTGGGTAACTTACAAATGAAGGGATAGGTAGGTTGCAGGGTCTGGGGAAGGTGTATCGCAGTCCAGCAGTGTTCTCTGGAGCCCTGCTCGGTCAACCTCCACCGTCCAGGGTCCCGGAACAGAGCAAGCTGGCCCATCTGGATCTTGGGTCTCCAGGGTCCTCCCTTGGCCGCGCCTTGTAGGCATGACAGTTGCCAAAAGCCTCATTGTGGATTGGAACTTCCAGATCAAAGCTGGAATGGCTACCCACTATAGATCCAAGGGTTAGAGATTGTGTTGGTGTTTATGTTTCTCCTTTGATAGCCTGCAGAGCACTTTGTAGTACCAAGAATACTAGCCCGTGTGTGGAAGGCTCTAGGTAGGCACTGGCTCTCCTTCTTTGTGTTCAATGAGTTGTGTAGGTGTGGATGTGGTCCTCAGTAATAGGCCTTGCTCTCACTTTGTGGAGAGCAGCTTATGTGCAGCAGTCGATGGTCAACAGAAAACAAACACACTGGCATCTTTGGAGGTTCCTTGTCACATAATGTCATGTTAGGCCTTTCTCTCTCTCTCTTTCTCACTCTCTCTCTTTCTCTTTCTCTCTCTCTCTCTCCCCCTACACATCCATTGCATATATATTATGGCTTCCAGTTTTGTGCTTTTATGGGATTCCTGTGTGTGCTAATGAGTGGGTCTTTGTGTCTATATCTGTTTGCACCTGTTTGGGGCTGTTTTTCTTCTATTTATTTGTTTTGTACTATTCTGTTTATTTTTATTATATTATATTAATTATATTATTATATTATATCATATTCCTTTAGAAACCTGTTTGTTTTCTAGTGATAGACAGAAAACAGGTGGATCTGGAGAGAAGAAGGAAGTGGGGAGGAACTGAAGGAGTAGAGGGAGGGGAATCATAATCAGAATATATTATAAGAAAAAAATATTTTCAATAATAATAATAATAATAATAATAATAATAATAATAAAAGTGAGCCAGTATGGAGCATTCCTCCATTGTCTTTGCTTCACTTTCTGCCCCAAGACTCCTGCCTTGAGTTCTTGTCCTGACTTCCCTCAGTGATGGGTTGGATTTGTAAGATGAAGTAAGGTCTTTCTTTCCTCATTCAGTGTTGGTCAGGGTTTGATCACAGTAACAGAGAAGCAAACTAATACAAAGGTTTAGAAGGATTGTGAAATAAATGAATTACTATCAAATTTAGTTTGCATTTATTATGTTTTTTTTTTCATTATAATCTTAGCAATTCAAGTGAACACAAAGCTGCTTATTGTGGTATCTTATTTTGTTTATGATGTGCATATAAGTGATACATATTACCTTTTCATTTGTACAGTGATACAAATATAAGTACTTTTAGTATCTTGGAATTCTGAGTGCAATTTGCTGCGAACTCCATTATTTCTGATTTTTTTCAAATACAGTTTTAATATGTATCCTAGCTTGGCCTTGAACTAATGATCCCCCTTTGTCAGTCTCCCCGTCCTAGGACTACACACGGGCTGCCCTGCTCAGCTTTGTGTCTGGTTTATATGAATTACTAGTGTTTCTAAAGGGATTTAGGTTTTGCAAAGTAAGTCTATGTACATTCTTTCATGGTAGTTCACTAGCTAGTAAATAGTTGAACAAAGATTCAAAACCTAGATTTCTCACCTGAATCTATTACGTCACCATACAAGGAAAGTAAGGAATTATTTTGGATGACTTGAATTGGGTGTTCCTATTCTGATGTAAACTTTTATCTGATCATAATTGCATGTCTTGTAAAAACCGAATTTTCTGTGTACCAAAAAGACCGTGTGCCTTCTGTGTCTGTTACAGACTGATGTCTTCATTGCTCAGCTTCTCCCTCAGTGCCCAGATGAATGTTCATACATGCTCACACATACACACCCCAAAACATGCACATTTTCTCTTTATAGCTTTGGGATTAGATGCTGCCTAGCATTAGTTTGAGCCATCCTTTACTAAGTGCCACATTACTTTTTAATTGTAATCTCTCTCAGTCTTTAGTTCTTCATACATTGCCAGTAAGTTTGACTCAGTGAACTCTCCTCTGCTAGGCTGCTGTTTTGAACTCAGTTTCCAGAGCCTGACTTACTGAGTATAGATTCTTTGTGGCCAGACTCAGTTCAGACCAGGCCCAGTGTTCTAAGAGCATTAACTCAAGTTTATTTGTTCTGGACCATATTTTGTATGTTCATCCGTGTATTCAGGATATGAGGGAAGTATCAACCGTACCTAGTTTATATTTAATACCTGCTTAATACCAAACAAATGTGGAAAAATAGGCCATTCAGTATCTTTCTGTACATTTTATATGTGCTCACACCATATTTTGGGCTAACAGCAAGTAAATGTACTACTGTTCTGTATTTTGAAATGCTGATTGTATAAAGATTACACACGGCAAGTTGTTTATAGTTTTATTCTATATCTATTCCACTATCTATAGTGGATTCTCTGTTGGAATCATAGAAAGGAAAAAGATATGATAATTGCTTTGTGTAGTTCACAGAATGAAAGTGCAAAGTGAGGTGTTTTGAATCTAGTTTGTACTGTAACCATTTCTAGGAAACCACATTTAAACAGCAGTGGTTATCTTCAAGTACACAACTTGCCAGCTGTGTCGCAGTTCACATCAGTGAAAACCTTCCACTACTCTATTCCCTATAACCTAACCTTCATCAGATAATGCCAAATAAACGGTGTTGAGTACACAAATTAATATTTATCAAATGTACCAAATGCCTTGCTGGCTGCATTTTTAGTAATGTTTATCTGTGGTCATGCAGGTTATAACTCTGAATTTCTGTTAGGAAAACTAAATTGAGAATTTATAATGCTCCTGATTTAGCTTCACCAGCTGTGCTACAGCCATGGACAATAACTCAAGAGGGTAAAGTCTAAAAAAGGACACGAGAGTAACAGACAAGTTGCCTTTACTTCATGCTTACTTGCTTTGTAAGACTTACATGCTACTGTAAGACTTAGGGTTACATGTATAAGTTAATAACCCTCTAGTTCATAGGTCATCATCACAATATGATGTGCTCTGTGAATTTTAGGTTGTTTCATGTAAAATCAAGGATAGTGATTATTGGTTGCTATTTAATCATGAGAATCAAGAAAGGGATTCTTTAGCATGTGAATTTGGTTTGGAGAGATGGCTTAGTATTAAGAGCACTTGCTGCTGTTACAGAGGTCCCGGAACTCCAGATGTAGGGGATCTGATTCCTCTTCTGACCTCCCCAGACTCTTGGATGTATGTGATGCACATACCTACATTCAGGTGCACAGGCATAAAATAAACATATATTTTTTAAAATGTGAATATTAAATGTGACCTTTGCATCAAAACATATTCTTTATTAATAAAGCTACAGTGAAATAGTTATATAATTGTTCTGTTCCGGTATCAGATAATTTGTGGCTAATGAATAATGACTTAGTGATTGTGCTGGCTAATTTGATGTCAGCTTGACACAAGATAGGGCCATCTGAGAGGAGGAAACCCAGTTGAGAAATAAGATCTGGCTATAGGCAAGTCTGTAGGACATTTTCTTAATTAGTGATTGATGGGGGAGTGTGTCTTAGTTACTGTTCTGTTACTGTGAAGAGACACTATGACCAAGGCAACACTTAAAGAATTTAATTGGGTGCTTGCTTATAATTTTAGAGGGTTAGTCCATGATCATCATGTTGGGAAACAGACAGACGTGGCATTGGAGCAGTAGCTGAGAGCTTGACATCCTAATCAGAGCCCAGTCCAAGACTCATAATTCTCCCCCAGTAGTTTCACTAAGTGGGTGCCAAGCATTCATACATTTGACTTATCAGTGTAGGGTCTTCTTTTTCTTGTTCACTCTCATTTTTTGAGATGGAGTCTTGCATTGTATCTCAGGCTGGCCTCAAACTTGTAATCCATCTTTCTCAGTGTAATTGCTAGGATTGTGGGCATGCACTACCATGCCTGGCATTGATGTAATTTTTATGTATGGTCTAAATTTAAGTATTTCCATTGTATGTGTTGTAGCCGTTTCTTTCAAACTTTAGGATTAGTTGTTTTCACTCTTGCTCATGAGCAGCCTGCAAAAGGCCAACTATAGTTTTAATGCCTTTGGTTAGAGTGGAGCAGAATTAGATTTTAAGAAATCCTAATTTTATAGTATACTATTTACTGGATTGCCATTTATAGAATATAGCTTTCAGGCAGTGAAGTAAGTGTAGTTTCTTTTTAAAAGTTTCTAATTGTTTACCTTAAAGTTATATTTTTAATTAAACTTTAGGCCATTTGTAGTTATTTTATATAGCTATGTATTTTTTCCTTCGTAACTATCCGCATATTAGATGAGAACACTCTGACCTTCTAAGTGGCACATGCTTGCAGTTTATATTAAATCTCACACTTTCAAATTACCTGAAGATTTAAAATATGAGATGATCGTAACTGAGGAAAAAGGATTATGCAGTCTAGGCTAGCCTGGGCTACATAAACAAAGTGTGTCTCAAACAAACACACAGGCACATGCACCAGCAAATGCCGTTGGCTGATAAGGAGCTACGTTTAGTTGAGCAAGCTTATGAGTTACCTATAGACTTAAGACTGGGTTGATGATGTTCTTGCTGTAACAACAGCAGAGAGGTGTAAACTATTAGCCAAATCAGGTAACACATAAATACTATCATTTGAAGCAGGCAAATAATAAGTTTTGAGGTGTGGGCATCCGCAAAGTAGAATGGCAAATCAAGGTAGGAACTTATTCTCTTTCTCTTGTAGGAGCTCAGAAGCTTTCATAGAATAGATAGGCTTTGGGTAGAGCTTAATTTATTGCTTTCATTCATTCTAGACTGTTTTCTGAAGAGTGATGTCTATTTCCTTGAGCTTTTTAATTTTCTTGCCAATTTGGATAAACATGGCACAAATCCAGCAGGGAGGTCCAGATGAAAAAGAAAAGACTACAGCATTGAAAGGTACATACTTCCAGTTACTTTTCCCCGCAAATTTCACTGTGCACAGTGAAAGTGTAGAAATACTTAGGTCCTTTGTTCATTTCAGCTGTAAAGTAAGAATGTCAGTGCCTAAGCTATTTGCAAGTACTTATATTGCTTACAGCAACCATTACAATGCCTGGGATAAATTATAGACTCAAGATTTCACAGATATAAGACTTCTTAATGCTCTTCCTGCTTAAGGTCATCATTTAATGGCAAAACAAACACTTTCAAGACTTATCAATCAAGATCAGTGTCTTTACCATATTTTGCCGAGTGGAGTGTTACATAATCTGGCCTTCCTGTCTTCTGTTATTATGTTAACTGGGACTGAGGATATTTTGTGCAAGCCATTCCATATTAATACCTCACAAGGAATTTTTCTCAGCGTTGGGGAATTCTGAGTTTTAGATGTTTTTTGTGTTTCAATTCTACTGTCTAATATAATTTTATCTCTAGAGGAAGTTTATCACCCAGTTTGTACTTCTGCTGCTATGCTTAAAATTTTAAATGTCTCCCACAGCCCATGTTGCTGTTTTGAAGACTTTGGAGCCTTTAGGAGGCAGGCTCTTCTGGTGGAATAAGGTCACTAAGAATGGTCTTAAGGGCTGTACCTACTCCTGGTTATGGCATACTCTCTTAGTCCTCTACTCTGATTCGGTATGAATAGCCCACTCTCATGGTGGACTGGGCCGTTCCTCTGTGCCTTCCTGACTGTGATGGGCTGAAATTTCCTAAAACTGTGAGCCCAAACACTCCTTTCTTCCTGAGGTTTCTATCAGGTATTTGGTCATAGCAGTAAGTGCAGCTATCTTGGCCTATCTTTTACAAAGACCGCCTTAGGCAGATGTGGAATAAAGCAGCATGTTTTCTAGCTCACTTTCTATCATCTTGATCTTTCCTCTCGAGGTGATGTTCAAGGGAATAGTGGAATTAGTGCTTACCAACAGAAAACAAAATGACCAAGGTGATTGTTGGCTTTGAGTTTTCAGAGAGTCTTCTCAGCCAGAAAGCGGGTGATGGCTTGGATTAGGTTTGTAACAAGGGGATAATAAACAATTCATACACTGATGTTAAGAGATAACATAATTTGCTGCCATATGTAGACATGAAATTATTCATATAGAAATAATATGTAATGTTGTAGTCCTAATTGAGATCGCCTGGGATAATAGTGGGACTAGAAAAGAGAGGTCTAAGGACTTACCCTGGGAAGCTTAACCTTTAGAGTCACCCAGAAGAGGAGCAACTAGTGACAGAGACTAGAAGGTCCTACCTAGATGGTTATGTTGGGCTTCTGTCTAAATAGATTATGTTCCTATCTTCCTTAATGTGAAAATTTGATTCTCAAAGTTGTGGCTCTAAATTATAATCTCCCAGGCAGTATATGAGCACAGGTTGATTTGAGGGGGGCAGTATCATAATGATAAAGGAGTAGAGGTAGACCGTAGAGATAGAACTATCTGGATTCTAATTCAGACTTTTCCTTTTGCCCAACAATAGGAATAACAACCACTCTTATCTTTCTCCCATCATAGGAATAACAATATTTATTTTATGTAGGATTGTGCAGAGTGATGATAGCTTCATATTGGTGATACAATTGACCTTAGGACAACATGGTTTTGAACCTCGTTGCCCTATTTATATGTCAGGTTTTTGGTCTTTGTTTTGTTATTTGAGACAATTTGAAAATCTTTTCAGAGATTATATATAATGATAGAAACACATAATTTTTTGAAAGTTAGGTTTATCATAATTGCACAGAATATATTTTGATAATAATCTACTTTATCATTTACTTCCATAAAATATATCAAAATGTTATCAAATATTGAAATTTATCAGAATTTATGCACATAAGTACAGGGTATATATGGTACTAGTTTGTATCAAGAAAAATGTAAACAAATACAGACATGAAATGTTAAATCATGTCATAAAATTAACTGTTGTTCCCACTGTACTACCACAAAAGTTTTGCTTCTACTGTACTGTTACCATTGTGATGAATTCAAGTGTTTCAAGTGTCTACTTACAATGCCATGTAATTTAGCTCATCTCTGTGGTCTGTTTGGTTTCAGTATATTTTGTAAGTTTTTAGGCATGATTCTCAGTGTTTCCTGAATGCTTTTCAATGCATATAATACATATAACACAGATAAGATAGTTCACCACCATGGACAGTGGCACAGGCAGTAGCCCAAGCAGGCCATCCTCCACATTGCCAGAGAGCTTGTGATGTTATCCAAAAAAAATAAGAGTATAGAGGCCACAAATGTTACATGCTCTGAAGGAGTTCCAGTGTAGGGCAGTAGATAAGTAGTAAGCTGTAACAATTATAGATGTGGTGTGCTGCCTACCACAGAGGAGCCATCTATAGAATTATCAGAGTGGGAGAACTGGGGAAAGAAAGGGATCCAAGAATGTCTTGGAGGCTCATTTCAGATGATGCTTGTTCTATTTCGGACAAGAGTCCCATCTTATTAAATGGCCAGCATTGGTATCATCACAGCTTCACTTTAAGGCATGTGGTTTTGTGTATGTAGTGTATATGTATGTTCATGTAGATATGTGCATGTATGGAGGCCAAAGGTTGATGTTGAATATTCTCTACAATTACTCTACACCTAATTTTTTTTGAGACAAGGTCCTTCACTGAACTTGGAACTTTTTGATTTAACTGGGCTGGTGGCAAATGAAGCTGGGCTGATGTCTCTGTCCCCCAGTGCTGCAATTACAGACACGTGTCTGTGAACTTGAGTCCTCACACTGGTATGACAAGCACTTTAACAAGGGAACTCTCTCCCCAGACCTGTTTTTCTTGAGTTTTTTAAAAAATAGAGAACAGTAAAACAAATACAGTTAGTCAGTCCATCCATTTAGACTTTGTCCCCTCAGGCTGAGCAGGGTAGTACTGAGTGAAAACTTGCCATACTGCCATCAAGTCTTGTAACAAGAAATGAGTACGGTTCTAGGGCTTTGCCCTTCCAGCTTTGCTAACTTCTCTCTCTTGGGCTGCTTCTACACTCTGTATGAGGATTTCCCTGGCATATATCCTACAGCTTCAGTACCTTCAACATCCTGGGATCCTCAACATCATCCAAGCTCAATTTTGACAGCTTTACACCATGAGCTTTCAGAGCCTATGTACATGTAACATGAACTCCCCTGCCACAAGCCCGGCCTCAGCAGCTTTCCTTAACTGCAGGGGATTATTCCACAACTCTTTATTCTTGGATCCCTCATAACACTAAAGCCACATGGTCAGTGTTGTGAAGTTTGGCTGCACGACTGGCCCTTTCCTTGAATCACACTTGCATAAACTTTTCCTTGTAGATGCCTTTTCTCCTGTTTGTTTTTATTTGGAGAACTGGATAAGGCAAAGGACACTGTATCCCACCACTTTCCATTATGATTGTAGTTGCTTTTGAGGAACAGAAAATCCCTTAGGCCTTTTCCTTTCATGAATTGCAGAATTAGCTGGGTGGGTTCATTCCCTGAGGGCACCACTCCCTTCATTTCATTTAGCATCCTCCTCTCCTGTGTCCTTCAGCACAGGCCTAGGCTCCAACATTAAACTTCCTGGAGCTCTTTCATTCTTTAAGCTTATGTTTTATATTTCTCTTGCCCTGCTTGCTCTTTTTTGTTGTAGACCTGATAAAAGCAATTACTAATAACTATGCAACAGACTCCATATAGGCTGTGTCTTAGTTAGGGTTACTGTTACTATGAAGAGACACTGTGACCACAGCAAAAGCATTTAATTGGGGCTAACATAATCAGGTCTTTCACAGTAATAGCCCACTTCTTGACACCAACTTCTGTCTTAATTACCTGCCTTTCTTTTTGAAAGCATTAAAATTTTTGAGATTATAATTTATTTACATTACTCCCTTCCAGTTTTCCCCTCAAAACTCTGCCATATACTTCTCCCTGCTCTTCTTCAGATTCATGGCCTCCTTTTTCACTGTTATTATATGCATATATGTGTGTATATATATATATATATATATATTACTAAATATAACTTGTTCAGTTCATATGATATTACTTGTATGTATGTTTTCAGTGCTTACCATTTGGTACTTAGTTACTTTTCTATTGTTGTGACAAAACATCATGACTGTTATGCCCAGATTGCGGGGACCCCCAAAACACCACCATGGAGACAGAATCCCGTATTTAAAAGCAAAGAGCCTTTATTTCAAGGTCTGAGCTTGGTCCCTGTGTCTATCCAATGCAGCGTGGTGTGAGCAGAGAGCCCTGAGCCTAGTCAGGGTGGGATTTTTATCAAAGCAGAGGTTGGGTTGAGGGGATTTCCAGGGTTCAGGACCCTGATTGACTGGCATTTGTCTAGGGGTGTCTGTAAAACAAAAACAGGTGTGTGCTAGATGCTGGGACATCTGGCCACCTTATCTATTGGTTGGAATGTTTGGAATATTCCCCATCCCTGGGTGGATCCCTGGGTGGATCCTTGGGTGGGGTCAGTTTATGGCTTTTCCTGGATCTTGGGTGTTGCCTGCCAGTAAGCCTGTCACAGAAGCTGTGTCTGGGCCCCTAAGCATGTTATGGCAGCTGTGTGGGCAAGCTGTCTTGAGGCCCCTCCACAATGACCAGTGCAGCTTATAGAGGAAAAATTTTAATTTGGGACTCATTGTTCCATAGGGTTAAAAGCCATAACCATCATGGTAGAGTGTATGGCAACAGGCAAGGATGACACTAGAGAAGTAGCTGAGAGCTTACATGGATCCACCAGTGAAGATGAGACAGAAAGAGCTACCTACATTGAACTTTGAAACCTCCAAGTTCACTTCCAGTGACACACCTCTTCCAACAAGACCACACCTTCTAATCCTCCCCAAACAGTTCCACCAGTTGTGGACCAAGTGTTCAAACATGCAAACCTCAGGGGCCTTCTCATTCAGCCACTACAGGTGATTTATTCAAGACTTCTTACTTGGGAAGACATGGACCTGACTTGCTGCACTCTGAATTCTTCAGCTTTAGGAAGCAATATGCATTCATAGAAATTTCACTCATAAGTTTGAATTTTGATCATTTCTCCAGCTAGCTGTAATATGTATTATGTTAATAGTTGTCATATGTTGTTTAGGCTTGTTTAAAGAGACTCTGGGAGTAAAGACTTTCTTGTCCTAGACTCCAGCATTTCTATTTCAAGAGTGCTCCAAAACTTCCTGTCTCAGGGCAGGCTGATCCCTAACTCTGTAATAGGCAGAAAAGAAAACAGCACACTGCTAAAGGTGTTAAAAGCATTGCTACCTTTAGAACAGCTAGAAGGTAAACCATTTCCATTCCAGGTTGCTGTTGTTTATCCTGTACCATAAAAACATCTCAGTGGGAATGAGGAGCCAGAAACTCAGCAACAGAGAGACTTAGGCATAACTGGCTCTTTCCCGTGGCTTTCTGCTGGATGCTATAAATGTGATGTGATGATGTCTTGCTATCTAATGCTTTCTATATTGCTGCTTGGTATTTGTTCTTTTAGTCTCACTTGCTACATGCTTAAGAAACTCACTCATTTGAATCAAAGTATGGTGTCATAGATCACCATCGACATGGAAGACCAGCATAATATGTTTGGTTCTAGGTGGCAGTACTGAGCTCAGCTCCCAGTCAGCCCTTGAACAACTGAACATCCAGTGCTGTGTGGTGTACTGTGTTGCTGAGCTATGATGATTGAAAGTTTTGTACAGTCAGGGCATTTTCAACTTAGGATGTTTTCAACTTGTGGTCAGTTTGTTGAGATGGACTTCATTGTAGGTTAAAGGGTATCTATATGAGAATTTAATGCCATTTCCCTGTGAACACTGTGTTAAATTCCATAAATTCTAGACAGTGCTCTGTTTCGGAGATATAGCCCAGCCTCATAAATCCCATAGATTCTGATGTATTGTTTTTCATTTTCATTCAGATAGTACTTTGTAAAATTTGTGCAGTTTAAAAATTTTAAACTCAGAAGTTGCTTTAAAAATGTCATTTATGTTTAATAATTGAATTTGGGCTTGTATTGGAGTTTTCTAGCAGAACAGAAATAGTAGAATAAATCTATATATCATCTATCTGTTTGTCTACCTACCCATCCATCCATCCATCTACCCCCCCACATCCACCCATCTTGCTATCTCTGTCTGTCTGTCTGTCTGTCTATCTTTTGGGTGTTTATTAGAATGACTTGCTAGTCGTGGTTCAGCTAGTCTAACAATGGCTGTCTGCCAACAGAAAATCCCAGAATCAAGTAGTTGTTCAGTCCACGAGGCTGGAGATCTCAGCTGGTCTTCAGTATACACAAGAATCCCAAAGAAGTAGGTTCTAATGCCAGTGAAGGAATGAACTTGCCAGTGAGAGCAAGGGCAAGCAGGCAAAGCAAAATCTTCCTTCTTCAATGTCCCTATTTTAGGTGGCCACCAGAAGATGTGGCCCACATTAAAGGTGGATCTTCCCACCTCAAAAGATCTGGATTAAAGGTAGGTCTTTCCACTTCAAATGATTTAATTTAAAAAAAAATCCTTCACAGGGTTTTTAGTCAATTCCAGATGTAGTCCACAGGGGTGGCTCATGGGATGGTCAATGAGTAGAGTTGCTTATACACAGGACTATTTATCTGGATCCCACAAGGTGGCAGGAGAGAACTACTTGAGAGAGTTGTCCTCTGACCCCTGCACACTTGCCTCTGTTGGTGTGCTCTCTCATGCTTCCCTACCTTCCGAGAAGTCCTCCTTTTTTCTTGTTCTCTCCCTTCCTACCTCCTTCCTGTCTCCCCCACTAAGTAAGTTAAAAAAAAAAAGTAACAGTTGTTTATTTATTGCTTGCTTGTTTGTTTGTTTGCTTGTTTGTTTGACTTGGGGTCTCACTGTGTAGCCCTGTTGGCTTGGATCTTATTATGTAAACCAGCTGCCCTTGAACTCACAAAGAGTTCCCCTGCCTCTGCTTCTGTTGGGATTACAGGAGTGCACTATCATGTCCAGCTCGCAATTGGATATTTTTGCAAGAGATTTTCTTCATTGAATTTTAGATTATTGTTATTGTGGTTGAAGACTTAGTTTATAAGATTTCAATCCTTTAAAATTCACTGGACTTATTTTATGGCCTGGAATATCAGCTATTTTTGTGACTGTTTCCTGTGCCCTTTACAGAGATATTGAATTGCCTAAAGCATGCCTATTCATTAGATCGTGGTTCAGGTCTTGTTTAGGCAGCCATACTGTTGAGGTTTTGTGAATGAAGTTTTCCTGTCATTTCTGGGAGACATAATGTCATAGCAGTCTTTCTGGTCCTCTGGCTCTTAGAATCTTTTTGCCCCTTTTCCTGGACATTCCCCGAGCCTTAGGTGTAGGAGCTGTGTTGTAGTTCTGTCCTTTATTGCTGGGCTCCACATGATCTGTTGATCTTTGCATTATGGCCTGTTGTGGTGTTCTGTAAAGAGAAGCCTCTTTGATGATGAATGAGAGCTACACTTATCTGTTGGTGTAAGGTTTAGAATGCAGTTGGGTCTAGTAAGGTGGTGGTAGTAGGTTCACTTCTAAGATTTATGACCCCACTAGCCCCAGGTAGTTGACTGAGTTTCCAGTGACTGCTGAGAGACGGTGAAATAGCATTTCCCAGAGATGAACTCATTAATTGGCTATCCAGTACCAAGTGGTTAGCCATGAAATCCTGTGCACACAAGCCATGCTAAGTGGCTCAGATGTATTTATATATTTATATATTTATGTATTGATATATGTAACCACAATAAGAAAGAGACAGGGAGTGAGAGAGTGAGATGGAAAGGGTTAGAGGGAGGGGACTTAGGAGAGGTTGGAGGGAAGATAGGGAAAGGTGCAAGTGATGTAATTATATTGTAATTTAAAATTTAGTCAATAAATAATGAATACTTGAAGCATAAAAAGATGTTAAATGGCTATTTAGTGGATTATGTAAAAGTAAATTAGGTCGAATTGATACTTTAAAGTCTTTTATGCCTTTATCTGTTTCCTGTGTTCTTACTCTATTCAGTAGTATGAAAAGTATTGAGACCTCCAGCTTTAACTATGGACTTTTTTCTTTCTAGTTGTTTTAGTTTGTTCTGTTCCCCCCCCCCCCCCCCAGCATTTTCACTTGGTACAGATACATTTAAGATTGTTACTCGCTGCTAAAGAATTTACCCTTCCTCATTATGACATACATGTCTCTAGTTCTCTTACGTGTTTGGATTTTTACCTCCTTGGAGTGTACCTTTGTAGTAGTAGTGTGGCAACTACGGATTAATTTTGATTAGTGTTTATATGTTAGCGTTTCCAGTCCCTTTACTTTCAATTTTCTTTGTCTTTGTGTGTCGCTATCATACATGTAACTCTTGAATTTTGTTGTGAAATTGCTTTTTATTTGGGGTGTTTAGGACATTTATTTATGTGTATATTGTTTCCTTTTATTGTACTGGTGTACCATCTGTTCTCCATTCAGCTTGGGCTTTTTTCCTGCTTTCACTTGACTTGTTCTTTTTTTTTTTTTTTAAAAAGAAGAGATGACTTTTAGAGCAATTTTAGAGTTATAAAAATTGAGGAACAATTTAATCAAGGTTTTCCAGAGAAGCAAAAGGAATAGAATTTTATACCTACAGAGTTATGTATCACTTAAGACCAGGAAATGTGTTGTTAGGCAGTTCCATGGTTGTGTGAACATCGGAATGTATATAAACAAATCTATATGGTATAGCCTACTCCATACTTATTGTTTATGGTATGGACTGGTACATATGGGGGTCTATGTTTGAAGTGATATAGTGATGACTCAATATGTATGTGTACATATATGTGCATATGTATATGTACATTACATGGAGGGGAAGTGAGGAGAATGAGATGGGGAGGGAAAGAGAGATGGGGAGAGGGGAACAGAATGAGAGTGTAGGGCACCATGGTAGCTTGAAATTCAGATAAAAGTTGATAATACAGTCTTGAATCTGAGTTCACAAGAAAGCCTTCAATTTATTGGATATAGTTCACTTACGTTATTGATCCCAAATTTATGGATTAAAAGGATACATCTAACCAGACAGCTGTGGTGCTTGCCTTTAATCCCAGCACTAGGGAGACAGAGGTAGGCAGATCTCTGTGAGTTTAAGGCCAGCCAGGTCTATAAATCGAGTTCTAGGTCAGCCAGGGATGTTACACAGAGAAACCTTGTCATGAAAAATGAAAAAAACCCAAAAAGATACATCTAAAAATATCTTTATGGTAATATTTAGAATAGTGTTTGATCAAACACCTGGCCCTCATAGATTGACACATAAAATTAATTCTTATAAGCAGATAATAGAGTTGCCATGTCTAGCATCTCTCTGGCACACAATTTTCCCTATTAATGTCTGGCATTGCTCTTGCACACTTGTAGAATTTATGTACCAGTGGTCTACATTGTTAGAGTTCATGACATTACTGCAGTTTATTTTAATTTGTTTATTGTTGTTTTTGTTATTGTTATTTTTACTGACAGTGGATTCTAGGGCCTTTTGAATGCTAGGCCAGTTTGTGCCATTGTGCTGTATATCTAGCTCAGAGTTTCCACAACTTTTATTGATTATTGTGCAGCCTGGGTTGGTCTTGAACTCCTGATCCTTCTGTCTCAAACTTCTGAGGCAGTGTGCTCAGATCCAATGTATCATTAAATACTCTGTTGGTAAAATATTGTAGGGTTGGAGCAGAGAAGATCCAAGATAAGCATGGTATGCCTGGTAACAATAGGAAAGGAAGATGGTCTCTCAAGATGTGTGCCAGTGTAGAGGATGAACAGTGATGTGTGCCAGTGTAGAGGATGACCAGTGATGTGTGCCAGTGTTCCTTACTTCAGGAGATAGAATATGACTCCTTTGCTTTCACCTAAAAGTTGGTGGGACTCAGTCACTTCTAGAGACAGACCATGTGAAGGAAAAACTGAAACTATAGTGGAGAAGCCTGCCAAACAGCACCTCATCCAACTGATGAAGAGTCTTATCATCAGTGATGTTTTATACATGTCATATTCTCCTTGGCATGTTGTCATTAGGGGAAATTGGGCTAAGGGGAGACAGACACTCTGTACCATCTTTCAGATTTTCCATCAATAGAAAATGATTCCAGAAACAAAGTTTGAATATTTGGCTTATTTTAGAAAGCAGCTTTTGGGCCTTTTTTGTTGTTGGTTTTGTTTGATTTGAGACAAAAGTTTCCTTGAGTAGTCTTGGCTAGCCTAGAACTCACTATGCAGACCAGGCTTGCCTCAGACTCCCTAGTACCTTCCTAGTGCATGGATTAGAGGCATGCCCCACCACACCTGCCTGGTCACCTTTCTTGATTTGTGAAATTCAGTATTGAAAAGAATAGAAACAATTTTAGTATCAACCATGCATTTCTAGTCAACATGCCTCATTTTAATATTTCTCATAAAATGGATTAATATATAATGATATCAGTTTTGCGTTTACAATGAGTTCTTTTATTTGCAAACCATAGCTCATTTATATGTAAAATTTAGTGGCCATTGAAATGTCACATTCATTCTGAAGCTTTGAAACTGTAGACTAAGGTTAATGAGGTACAAACAAATAGCTGTTTTGAAGGGGGAAAAGTTAATCCTTTAGTAGATTATTTTGAGAGTCCACGTTGTGATTTCTTGAGGGATTATAATTTGGAAAGTACTTGTTTTGATACTGTGTTAGATCCAAATATAGCATTTTTGGAACTTAAATTTTAATAGCATTATCAGTTAAAATAACTGATAATAATAAAATAAATAAAACTAATCTAGTAGAATAAAGGAATACTTTAAAGCAATTTAAAATGCAGTCTTGAGTTGTATTCTCTATGAACAATGAGTCTAAGTAAGTTTCATATAAGTTTCTATCACTTCTTTTCTAGATTTGCTGTCTAGGATCGATTTGGATGAACTCATGAAAAAGGACGAACCACCTCTTGATTTTCCTGATACACTGGAAGGATTTGAATATGCTTTTAATGAAAGTAAGTGCTATATATTATACATACATATATGCATATATATAATTTACTTCAGTGTTTATAGAATCACAGGAAGCGTATTAGTTACTCTTGAATATCTAACTAGAATATTGCAGGACTTTTGGGAGATTATGACTTATCTTTGCATAGTAAAATCTTTCACTCCAGTGAAAGAATCAGGGAACAGTTTTCTCTAGTTGGCAAGTCACATAAATTAATAGACATAAATTTGACTTAAGTTTATACATTTCAACTCTGAACATTCTCCTCTGATATCTAACTGAAAACTCCTAATTGAATTACATAGAAAGATACATTCTTTAGCTGGCTGTTTGAAATGAGATGACTGGCAGTCATTATATGGGGCAGTATTTTAAAGCAGAGTACCCAGGATTCCATTATTCTTCAGGGAAATATTGTTTAAAATCTTTTTAAGTTTGGGATAAAATAACCTTTATACCTGAGTTGTTGGAAAAGGCATCATACACTCACCATACACTATTATCTTTGAAGGCTTTTGCTGTTGTGGGCAGGTAGCATGAAGTTGTCATTTCCATCTGTTGCATTATAGCTCTAAATTGGTGATCGCTCATCACTGTTCTTTTTTTTAAATTTTATTTTATAATTTAATTTAATTTTACATATCAGCCACGGATTCCCTTGTCCTCCCCGCTCCC
>CABHPQ010147569.1:0-24254 GCA_902168405.1 Peromyscus aztecus
TCCCCCATCCCCCTCTCTCCTCCCTCTCCAGAGAAAGAGGAAGGGGGGGTGGGGGTGGGGTTGGAGGTAAAGAGAGAAGGGGAAGGAGAAACAGGGAAAAGAGAGGGGCATCTTTTAAAACTCCTTTCATTTCTTCTCAGACAAATCAATCCATCACGCCTTCAGTTTTCATCTTTGTTTACTTTCACAATTTTATACCAATATTTGTCAAATTTTCAAACTGTTCTGTAATACTCTTAGCTCAGACTCTGACCTTTAAGAGACCCTTATTTTTATTTATTATACTTTATCTTATTTATTTTATAGCCATAGATGATCATTTGAAAAATACTTCAGAAAAAAGAAACCTTTTTTTAATGAAAATACTTTTGTAATCAAAAGAAAACTCTAAAATCATTAAATACAGAAGAGACGATGTATAGTATCTGAGCTAAAGCTGTCTACCTTCTACTCAGAATCCATCTTCTTCCTCAGTTTGCCTTTTAAGCTTTCTCTACAAAGAGTATAAGGTACCTTGTGGTGGGGGTGTCTATTGTTTAGAAAACATCAGGAGCAAAGGTCTCCAAATGTTGCCATCTAACTCAGAAACATATTTTTTACTAATAATACTTGCTGATGAAGACTTGTTACAAGAGTTTTAAATTTTTTTCCTTTTTGTGATAAATGTCTTGGGTTAAAAATTGTGAGCAAAACTGAGTAGAATGAAGTTAGGGAACAAGAAATAAGTCTAGGGACCGTCTCCTCTACTTCCTCCTCTTCCATTCTGGTCCCTCACTGTCTATAGAAAAGGGGGCGGTGATAAAGAAAACAGCAAGCAGAAGACAAAACCAAAGCCAAGCATAAGAAGACAGCGATGGGAAGCAGCCAGGCTGGAATGAAAATGAAAAGATACACGGTTTCCACCGTTAGTAATAACGCTGACTTTGAACCATCTCTGAAGTGTTCTCTTCTGCTCCAGTCTCTCCCAGTAGAGATGGTGCTGGTGTCACAGCTTCCAAGAATGTTGGCAACCGATCTTGCCTGAACTTAAACCTGTATCTGGCTGCCTTCTGGCTTCCTCAGAGATTGAGTACTTACAAACACAAAGATACAGGATGTGTTCCAAACATCACGACCACAGCAAGATACAGACAAGATGCTACCATGGAGAAGTAAATGGAAACATCCAAGCACTGTGATTATATTCTGCATTCAACCACAAAGCTAATCAGGTTACTCAAAAGAAGAGTCGCTTTTCCGTTATTAAATGTTAACATTTAGCATAATCATTCCAACCAACAAAGTCTAAGGTGAACACTATCATCATGTGCCTAATACACTGAACCTACACAGTCTCCAATCAGTAGACCATATTTCCAGAAAATCTTATTTCAGATTATCCATTTACAATTCTCAAAGCCCTATCCCCAAAGAAACAATGTCATAATTCGTCATTATTAATTAAATCCACATCTTGTCAGAACAAGACACAGAAGAGAGGAAGACATATCCAGCAGTTCTAGCCATTATTAAAAACAGCTTTTGATTTACCCCAAATGCACACTCCTGAGAAACAGCATCAGAAATGAAACAGTAAGCAGAACCCCAACAGTGACAGGCGGGGACCTGGACCTGTGAGCCGAGAGCTTGCACAGTGACATGGGATGATACCAGAGCTCGTCCAGAAGACACGGATCTCTTTTCCCCTTCAGATGTGCCGCCGGAATCATCTCCACAAATGTCGCGGACTCGTACGACATCATCAGGAAAGCAGACAGAGGAAGCGCTGCTCTTGAGAGAGATGCACAAGGAGGAGGGTCGAGGGAAGGTGCCTGGCCACTCAAGCAGGGGTGCTCAGGGCGGAACTGTTTGACTTGTGGGTGGTGGAAGGAGACGAGGAAGGACATAACCTTTGAACAGCCCTCCTCCTGAGGCAGAAGAGGGTGAGGAAGAGCTTTGGCAATGATGCTCCCATCCCTTCGTAATGTGGCTAAAACCACCAGTCAAAGGGCTGGATTAAGTACCTCACACACACACAGTGAATGGAGTATGGAATCTTTCCTTCCAAAAGAAAGAGTTTATTTCATTAGAAAAACAGGTCGTTTTGGTCAGAGGAAAACAAACAGGCTCCATCTGGCATCACTATGTCATTCCTTCAAGATAAGCAACATGAGGCCGATTTGCACATACACACTTTCGAGGTTCAAGATGAATTGTGGCATCTGCTGCTGCTTCTCAGTAATGTTCATTCACCCCTTCACTCAGCGTACTGAGCAGCAGGCTCTGTTTAGACGCTAGAGAGAGCAGTGAACAAACTAGACCCTTGCCCCATGGAGCAGATGCTTGAGTCTGGAAGAACGCTGGCAAAGAAAAAAGGGTGACCTAGAGACCCATGGAGTTGGGCAGAACCTCATGGTGGAGGAGCATGTAAGCATGCATGTGGTGTTCGTGTGTTTGTGTTTGCACACCTCACGAGCAGAGGGCACGACAGGAAAGGGACATGTATTAATTCCTTTTCTTTGGCTATCACGGCCAAGGCAACTGACAGAACTTGTTTTTGTTTTTTTTTTTTTTTTTCTGGTTTATGGTTCCAGAGGGTTAGATTCCAAAACACCAGGAAAATCGGGGCAGAATGTGGCCAGCATGGTGGCAGGATCAGGAAGCTGAAAGCTCACATCTTGAACCATGAGCAGGGAGCAGAAAGAGCAAACTTAGGAAAAGGACTTAAGCTCACAAAGCCCTCCCTCTGGGACCCACTTCCTCCGGTAAGGCCACACCTTCTAAGCCTCCCCAGACTGTGGGTGCCACCAGCTGGAGCCCAGGTAGTCAAACACATAATCCTACAGGGGACGTTTTCTTTCAAACCACCACAGGCCAGGAACAAGAGAGCCCCAAAGACTGACTTCCTCTAGGTAGATCCTATCTCCTAAACCTTCAGAACCTTCCAAGACAGCAGCTGACTGGGAAGAAAGCTTTTGTGAGGATCTTTCATATTCAAGCCAGAAGAAAAGTTAAGTCCTAACAACTGAAGTACTGAGAGCTGATGAAGTTGAATTCTTAATGTATTATGAAGTTTGTTATAAATACTGGATACTTTATCACAAATCTTCAAGTTAATAGAATTATAAAAATAGCCAAATGCTTCACCCCCCTGTATTTGTCCCCTTTGCAAGGCGACACTTTTCCTGATCAGAAGGAAGCGTCCTCCCTCCAAGCCCTCAGCATGCTGTGAACCTGAGTATGCCTCCTCCACAAGTACAGGTGAGAACAGAAGCCTCCTCGTGTGGCCAGTGTCCCAGGCCTTCCACAGGCCCTGGAGGACTTCAGTGCTAGCAAATGGAAGAGCTTCTGTGTGGGAGAGAGAGAGAGAGGACCACTTACAGGGCTGGGGATGGAGTCGGGATCCAGCTTCCTCTGGACCTGTGGTGGTGGTCCAGCCATCTGTGCAGGACCTCCAGGGAAGCCTCCTGGGTAAGACAGCTGTGCACCTCCCATCTGTGGTCCATAGTTGGCTGCTTGAAAAAAACCAAAGAAGAAAATGACAATCTCCAAACCCAGGTGTAAGACTCACTGACAATATCACACCGCTGACTCAAGCATGCCACCAAGTCCATCTTGCTGAATACAGCAGGAAGTTAAAAGTGAGTTCCCACACCTCCTCTTTAACCTGCTCTCCTGACACTAGCCAGAGGCTACTGTCCCATCCCAGTTGACCCAGAAACCAACCTGATTTCCAGCTCTGGACACCCCTAGGGAACCCACGCCTTGGTATCACCCTGCCCACCTTACCTGGTTGTGCAGGGTAGCCAGCACCCAGGCTCTGGCCTGCTGGAGGTGGCGGCTGGTGGCACTGGGCATTCAGAGGATTAGGTCCAGGAAGTCCATCCTGTCTGTGAGTGGGTGGAGCCATAGGAGAGGCACCAGGGCCATTCAGGGTGGTGGGGGGTGGTGGTAGAACCTGAGATCCTGGCTGCAAAATAGAAGGCTGTGGAGGTTGGGGAGGCCCCTGGAAGGGGCCTGCTGACTGAGGGCCAGGAGGACCCTGGCTCTGGGGAGTCATGCCCACACCTGTGGAGGAGAGAAGACCATGCCTCAGTGCCACATTTCTCAGCTCTGAGGCCTACAGAGAGCATGACAGAGACACTTGTTTCCCATACACTTATGAATTATATATTTATGTATATATTATGGACACAAAACAGAAAGTAATAAAAACATTATTTGGGGGCATTTTTTTTTTTTTACAGATAAAAAAATTAGAAGATTATAAAAGCAACATCTCTAGTTTGGGTAAGAAATTTCTTTTTAGAAAAGGTTTTGTATTTGTGTGTGTGCACGCACACATGGAAGCCAGAAAGAGCTAGAATTACAGGCAGTTATGAGTAGCCATATGGGTGCTGGGAACTGAACCTGGGTCCACTGCAAGCGCAGCAAGCGCCCCTAACCCCTGAGCCATCTCTCCAATCCCCAGTGAGAGACTTCTTAACAGCACAAATTTTAACTCCAGTTCATTAACTTCACATGATCCTTGAACTAATTTAAAACATCTGTATCTCCTATAGAACCTTGAAAATAATATAAAAGAAAAACCTGTACAGAGCAAGCATCATTCAGATAGCTTACACCTCCAATAAATTATTTGCATTCTGCGTTTGACTTGACCGACTGAGTTCAGAAGCGGGTAGAAATAACCAGAAGTTCGGGGCCACTGACAGGCTCCCCATCCCCACTGGAAACACATATTGTTTCCTGGTCTAGGTTTATGTGAAACGCGGTTGCTTCCTAAGTCGTCCATTTGGAAACTGGTAAAAAGATCAGAAGCATTCCGGGCAACTTTTATCAATCCTTCTAAGGGAGTGTGCTGGCTAGTTAAACGTCAGCTTGGCATGGCTGGAGTTCTCTTAGAAAGGAGATTCTCCACGGAGAAAATTCGTCCAGCAGACTGGCCTGTGGTGCATTTTCTCGACTGATGTGGAAGGGCCCCCCTCACTGTGGGCAGTAGGTAGGTGGTCCTGGATTCTGTAAGAAATGAGGCTGAGCAAACCACGAGGCGCAAGCCAGTAAAACAGCACTCCTCCATGGCCTCTGCATCAGTCCCTGTGTCTAGGTTCTGCCTTGAGTTCTTTCTCTGACTTCCCGGGATGACTGAATACAAGCTGTAAGACTAGAACAAAACAAAACAAAGAAAACCCTCTTTCTTTCCTCCCCAAGTTGCTTTTGGTCATGGTGTTTTATTACAACTATAGAAACTCTGACTAAGGCATAAGCTGGTCCCAGGGCATAGGGGATGGCTGTGACAGACCTGACCATGTGTTTTTTAGAGGACTGTCATAGCATTTGAACTTCAGGTTGAAAACCTTTGAGTGCTCAGAGATCAGTGAACTGTTCTGTTGGAACTTAGGTAATGGTGTGAGCAGTGCAGATGGAGGCCTGACTGGTGAAGTTTCAGAGGAAAGCGGAGACTACCAGGGCCATTTGTGTGATATTTTCATGTTAAGAATCTGTGGTATGGCAGGCAGCGGTGGCGCATGCCTTTACTCCCAGCATTCGGGAGGCAAAGGCAGGCAGATCTGTGTGAGTTCAAGATCAGCCTGGTCTACAGTGAGTTTCAGGACAGCCAGGGCTACACAGAGAAACCCTGTCTCAAAGGAAAATAAAAAAGAATCCATGGTGTTGGTCGGGCAGTGGTGGCACACACCTTTATTCCCAGCACTCAGGAGGCAGAGGCAGACACATCTCTGAGTTTGATGCCAGCCTGGTCTACAGAGTGAGTTTCAGGACAGCCAGGACTACATGGAGAAACCCTGTCTCACAACAAACAAATGAACAAAGAAGAATCCATGGTGTCATCTGGAGTTGAAGAACCAGCTGTATTTAACAAGAAACCAGAACCACTGGGGTAAAACATTTGCTTTGCTGAGACAATGGATGCTGGTCAGCTGGGGCCAGAGAATCGGCTGTGATTAAGAAGAGACAGGCATCAGCACCCAGAGATTGTGGGCCAGAAGAAACCAAGGCTGTACCCTGTGCTGGCAGCCAGACTTGACAATATGGAAGTTTCCCAAGTGGTAGTATTTTTGAAGGCATGAAGGAGTCATGGAGAGCAGCTCAGCACAATGAGAGGCCAGGGGAGGCCACTGGTCAGGGTACAACCTCTGCTGAAGTAGAAGCCCCAGGACTGACGGGGTCACGGAGAGAAGTTGAGGCTTGCCACCATGTGACAGGGCCAGTCTCTGAAGAGAGCCCAAGAGAGGCTATTTGTGAGAACACAGCACCACTGCAGCAGGCGGCCTCAGCATCTTCTCTAAATGCTAGAACCAGGGTCCTCTGCATCAGCTCCTGCCTCCAGGTTCCTGCCCTGAGCTCCTGGCCTGACTTCCCTCAGTGGTGGACAGTTGCTTGGAGGTCTAAGCTGACATAAACCCTTTCCTTCCGATGTTACTTTCATTCATGGTGTTTTATCACAGCAGTAGGAAGATAACCACAGAGCAGTGGGTCTCAACCTCTCTATTGCTGTGACCCTGTAACACAGTTCCTCACATTGTGATGACTCTCAACCAGAAAGTTACTTTTGTTGCTACTTCAAAAGTGTAATTTTACTAGTGTTATGAAATGTAATGTAAACATCTGACATGCAAATGGTCTTTGGTGACCCCAGTGAAAGGGTCATTTGACCCTCACAGGGGTCTCGACCTTAAAGTATAACATGTAGCCATGCTGCTACTAGAGAGGCCATTCCTGACCTCTCCTCTTTTCTGGTTTGTGGCATCTGAGATTTGATTCTTCCAATGACCTAAACCTGGAATTAAAACTCACTGTAAAACAATACGCATTTTATTTTCAATTTAGAGGACCTATATTAAACAATTCAATTTTAAAACTACCCTCACGGCTCCTCAATTGATTACACTGTTTAATGCTTATTTGTAAAGTCGGCATTTTTGTTTTGTATTGTTCTAGCAGTGAATGTTCTGAGGACTCTTCAGTTTTCTTGAAATAGTAGCAACATGCTCAGGGGAAAACCAGCCATGGTATTAACGGTTTATATAAAAATGCACCAGGTAGCGTTTTAATATGTCCTGCCAGAGTTAGGTCTATCTTAAAAAAGAAGCAATGATGAGGGTGGGAGCATAGTTCAGTGGTAGACTAGCATGTTTGGGGTTCTGGGTTCATCCCCCGCACCACAAAGAACACTGGATGGGGGCCCTGAATGAACAGTGGCCATGCACATTTACCATAGCTGTTGATCTGCATGGAGCTGAACTGGCTGCCCAGCTGGGTGACAGAGGAAGTGGACCCAGGACCTGGGTAAGATGACTGTGGCAGGGGTTGGCCTGATGCATAAGAGGGCGCCACATTATTGACAGGTGGGAGTCCTGGAAATCTAAGAGACAAAAGGTACTGTTAGTATCACAGAGTTTCTTAAGCAAATGACACACAAAACAGTTAATATATTCTAAAACAAACAAACAAAATACCTTCTGTATGGGGTCAGAAAAATGAGTGATACTGTGGATCAAATATTTAATCTTGGTCTGAGCTCAAAATAACCCAATGTAGCATTACCCCACATCTCCACTCACGTGTTTCCTATGTCAAGGGAGAGAGAAGTTTCTAACATGAACACAAAGGCCAGCTTTGGAAATCAGCTGGAAAGGTGAGCCCAGCGTAGCCATTTCACATTCACTAAACTCGATCAATAAAACAAAACAAAACAAAAGACAAGGACACCTGTTTTGTGGTTGTGTGTTTGTGATCATTCTGACCCAGGTTTTCAACAACATGTGGCCTGTGTTACATTCTGAAGTCGGCAAGGCATGGCCTACAAAATGGTGTAGGACGGTCAACACTGCAGTAAGTTTGCAGTCGGTGGTCTTTGCTCTTGTGTTCTTCATTTATAAATTTCATCATGCTTTACCTTTGACGGAGTCTGAAACTGTGTTTGTCTGTTGTGTGTCACTGTCGCTATTTGGATCTAAGCAGTGGCCGCCGTCACCCAAGCAGTGGTCCCCCCTGGTGACACATCACCGGAAGCTAAGGAGCTGGGCGTCCTTGTGAATCTTTTCTTACTAACTTCCAATTGTGATTAAAATTAAGGTGTCCCAGATTGCAGGGTCTGAGGGGCTGGAGAGATGGCTCAGTGCTTCAATGCACTTGTTGCTCTTGCAGAGGACCCCAATTTGATTTCCAGCACCCACATGGCTAAAACCACCACCCAGACACATAAAAGAAAGAAAAAGGACACTGGACACTAAAGAAAGGAGAAGGTGTAGCTCAGTGGAAGAACACTTTCCCAGCCTATTCAAGGCCAGGGATATAGTCCTCAGTACTACAAACAAACAAATAAAGCTGATGTCTTATTTTCACTGCTACCTCTGTTTACACTGCAACATTTCTTAGTAGAGTCTCATAAATTCAGTTTGGGAAGCTAAGTCTCCTTCATTCTCCAACTGGCTATTTCTTGGTCAAAATAGATGAATTACAATCGACTAGCTGTCATTTCCCTTTATGATGAAAACACTGACTTCTTAGAGTATAAATTTTAACAGCTTAATCCCGCCTAGAAGTGCCTTCTGTGGAAAACTTTAGAAGTACTTGTAAGTACTTCAAGACAGTTACCCTGCTTCAGTCATGATCAAATAAAAACACATAACTAGGTATGTGTGGTGGTTTGAATGCAATGGGCCCCCATAAGCTCATAGAGAGTGGCACTATTAGGAGGTGTGGCCTTGTTTGAAGTAGGTGTGGCCCTGTTGGAGGAAGTGTGTCACTGTGGGGGTGGGCTTTGAGGTCTCCTATGCTCAAGCTACACCCAGTGACACAGTTCACTTCCTGTTGCCTACAGATCAAGATGTAGGACTCTCAGCTCCTTCTCCAGCACCATGTCTGCCTGCATGCTGCCATGTCCTACCATGATAAACCTCTGAACTGTAAGCCAGCCCCAATTAAATGTTTTCCTTTATAAGAGTTGCCATGGTCATGGTGTCTCTACAGCAATAGAAACCCTAAGACAGTATGGTTTTTAAATTTTATCAGATATTTCTTTTGAAATAATAGATCTTTAAGATTTATTTAGTTTATTTGTATGTGTATGAATGCTTTTCCTGTACCATGTGCATGTCTGGTACCTATGGAAATTAGAAGAGAGGGTTGGATGATCTGGATCTGGAGTTACAGATGGTTGTGAGCCACCATGTGTGCGCTGGGAACCAAACCTGGGTCCCTTGTGAGAGCAACAAGTACTTGTAACAACTGAGACATCTCTCCAGCCCCAAATCATCAGTGTTTTAAAAATCATATACGTATTTAAATCAACATGGTAACTCTGGGTTTGAATTGGCTAAAGTCTTATCTCTGTGACTGAGCCTCTGGGTAGGGATGAAGTGCTGTCACTCACAAAGAAAGATGACATGTAGTCAGCTGTGGTGACACATGCCTGAACTCCCAGCTCTAGAGAGGGTGAGGCAGGAGGATCATCACCTATAGCCCAGCTGCTACACAGAGAAAGTTAATTCAGACCTAACAATTGGCTTTTTGTTTAATTGTATGTGTATATATATTATTGGTTTTGAGGAAGTTTCTAAATTAGTAGGTGTGATGGTTTGAATAAGAATGGCCACCACAGGCTCATATATTTGATGCTTGGTCACCAGGGAGTGGAACTCTTTAATAGGATTAGAAGCATAAGGAGGTGTGTCCTTGTTGGAGGAAGTGTGACACTGGAGCTGGGCTTTTAGGTTTCAAAAAAGCCCATGCCAGGCCAAGCTTCTCCCACTCCTCCTCTCTCTCCTCTCTCTACCTGTGGGTCAAGATGTAGCATTCTCAGCTGTAACACGAATCTTAAAAGGTCTTATTAAAGAAAAAAAACAAAAACAAAAACCTGGAGCCAGGTATTGAGGTGAAAGCTACAAGATCAGAAAGCAAGCCAGCCATGTCTGACCTCTAGGAAATCCTCAGCCCAAGAGAGCTACTTCCTGTATACTCACGCCTTATATACCTTTTTGTGTCCTGCCATCTTACTTCCTCTCTCCGCTCAACTACATCACTTCCTCGTTCTGCCCAGTTCTATCATTTCCTGTCTGTCTGTACAGACCTCCAGACCTCTATGGTTAACTAGTGCTGGGATTAAAGGCATGTGCTATCACTGCCTAGCCTCTATGTTTAATATAGTGGCTGGCTTTTTCCTCTGATCCCCAGTCAAGCTTTATTTGTTAGAGCACAATTAAAATATCACCACACTCAGCTACTGATCCAGAAGTCCCTATATGCCACCATGCTCCCTGCCATGATGAAAATGGACTGAACTGTGAGCAAGCCCCAAATAAATCCTTTCTTTTGTAAGAGTTGCCTTGGTCATGGTGTCTTTTACAACAATAGAACACTGACTAACAGTAAGTTTCTATCTGCCTTTCTCAAAGATCATTGGTGTTCTCTATCTCTCCTCAAACTCTTTCTCTTGCCCTGGCCTCATATCTACTTCCCCACTTAAATCTTTGCCTTTCCATTATTCTCTTACCCAACCCATACTGCCTGTGTTGGACTCTCTCTCCTCCATTATTCTCCCCTCAACACAAACACAATGACCCCTTTCTAATTTCCTGGCTTCAGGAAGTGCTCCAATTTAAATACACATATCTACAGACCCAAGGCTAGCCTCCAAATATGAGAGAGAACATACAACATTCATCTTTCTGGATCTGGGTAAACAGACTCAGAATGATTATATCAAGTTCCGTCCATTGACCTGAAAATTTCATTTTTCTTTACAGCTAAATAAATTCCACTCTGCATCTGTTCTGCATTTTCATTACCCATTCATCAGTTTGTAGAGATCTAGGCTACTTCCATTTCCTGGCTATTATGGCTAGAGCATCAATGAACTTGGATAAGCAAGTATCTCTGCAGTAGGATATAGAGTCCTCTGGGTATATGCTCAAGAGTGGTACAGCTGGATCATGAGGTAGATCTATTTATTGCCAGCTGTTTGAAGAGCCTCCACACTGTTTTCCATAGTGGCTAGCTATATCAGTTTGCACTCAAACCAACACTGAATCATGGTTCTCCTTTCCACATATCCACTCCAGCATTTGTTGTAATTTGTTTTCTTGATCTTAGGCAGCCTGGCTGGGGTAAAATGAAGTCTCAAGGTAGTTTAATTTGCAGTTACCTGATGGTTAGTTTTAGGTTTGAGTTACTGGTCAGTGAGGTCTCATAACTCCTCCAAAACAGACAGGCTATTGCTATTGCTGGCAGTGCTATTCCATAACTTCATAGTAAGATCCTTTTGCTGCAGATACAACATACACGAGTCACAGGACACAGAAAGAGCAAGCTGATACTGAACTGGAAGTTTCCTCCCTGCTGGCCAGCTTCCACGGTGCTAGAAGCTGCTATGCAGACTGACAGGAGGAGGGGGTCCTCAACAGCCTCATTCAGCTGCCAACCCCGTGAACTGTAGTAATGACCAGCATGGCAAGATACACTCAGGGATGCAACAGTGGCATGAACGTCATGGGGGAGACCAAGCACTACTGGATTTAAGGCCCTCTCCACAGGAGGACATGCATGCCCAGTACTGTAACTATGACCAAGAACCCATGGTCAGGGAACTCACATGCCTCAGGACTGAACCTACTATTCCTGCTTTGCTAAATGGGTACAGTATCAAACTGCCCTCTAAATACTTATCATGATGTCCATAGGTCAGTGCAGCTCTGAGACCTCATCAAAGGAGCTTCTTTTTACAATGGATAGCTGTGAAATACAAAGACTCACAATAGGTCAAAGTGAGAAAAAAAATGACTATGGTGTCCTCAGCCCTAAATGGAGCATCCATATCATACCCCCTCTCCTCAAAGCTCAGAGATCACGGTGAAAGAGGAGGCAGAAAGACAGGAAGAGCCTAAAATTGTGGAGAACTGCTGAGAAACAGTGTTTTCCAGACATGACCATTGCACACATGAACTCACAACAGCTGTGGCTGCCTGGACAAGACCAAGCCAGTGGCAATTCCATCACTAGTAAGGGACGGAATCACAAGGTCCCACCGCCAGCTGAGGAGCTGTTTACCTCAGGGAAGCGGGCCCTGGTCAGCTGCTCATGCTCCACTGGACGGCACTACACACATTTACATAGTGACAGCACTCACTGGACTCTGAAGTTAAACAAAAGAGCAAACGAAGTAGGGGGTGTCCTTGGGGTTCTGGGAGGAGCTGGGGAGGATGATGGGGTGGATATGATCAAAACACGTTGAATACATGCATGATATTCTCCAAGAATAAATTAAAAATTATTTTTAAAAAGCTTCTAAAACATAAAAGGTGCAAAGAGAAGGAGGAATGGAGGAAAGAAGAGAGGAAAAAAGAGAGGGAGGGAGGGAGAAAGGTCACACATGTCTATTCTCCTCTGAGCCTCTGTCATCAGATTAGTGTGACTCACTCACAAGATCACTATGTCCTTAGCCTTTGTACCGCTCTCTGTGCATAGAAACGTGTCCCACAGGGCAGATAAGAGGCCACCTGGAAACCCAGCCTGAAATAATAGACATTCTCCCTAACGTTTTCATCTCTCAAACCTACTTCTAACTTTTAGGCCAGTATTTAAGTTGTACCAGGTCAAAAGTGCTGGGGAAAGAACAGGACCTAATTGTGCTTCCTTGCCATCAGAGTCAAAGTCAATTCTGAAACCGAGCTCCCTGGAGTCAGCAGACCGAGGCAGAGCAATCCATAGATAGCAAGTGGACCTTCCATCCCATGACATGGCACACCATATCCAATGGAATGACTTTGAGAGCTGCTGGACACACACGGACTGAGCCTACGGGCTGCAGTGCGTATCGTGTGCTGTGCAAAGTAGTTTGCATGCAAAATCCCCACAACAATGTCTTCGAGATGTGAATGATGAGGAAGCAAAAATCACACAGAGGTTAAGTTGGTTATACACCAGTTAACAATAGGAGAGTCTGAGAAATGTGCCACTGGTGTGTTTGCCCCTGTGCGAACATCATAGGATATACAAGCCTGGATGGAAGTGCCTACCACATCCTTAGGCTGCAGCGTACACACAGCCTGCTATTCCTAGAACCATGGCGTGCAAAAGAACGCTCACAGAAATCAAGCAAAGAGAAAAATACAACTAAGATGCAGTGAAGCAGCTCCGGCAAGCAGCTGCTGGTTAACAACACGTGAGTCACAACGGAGGTCTCCAAGTAGGAAGACACTCTAAAACAATGATCAGTACAATGGGAAACACCTGACCTGGTGCAGCTACCGCATCCCTACCCAGGGTTCTGTGAAGGCAATGAGCAGACCCGTGAGCACCAGCGGCACCCCAGGCACATGAGTAATGTGTTTTGAGGTGATGGCGTTCAGATGCTGTGGTACCACTAAGCCCCATTAGCTTCATTAGAACCTGTAGACCACACTGTTCATGGGAGAAACAAGTCTACACAGTGTAGTCGGAAGATTCTCCAAAGGAGAGAGACGCTGCAAGATGCTGCCTGAAGCAAGATGTGGAAGTACCACATGGCAATGCATATAGATTTATAGAGATGGGCTGAGTTTAGTTGTAAGAGCTAGCTAGCAAGAGGCTTGCCATAGGCCATACAGTTTCTAATTAATATTAAGGAATTATTTTATAAGCGGCTGAGGGACCGCGGGGCGGGTGGGACTGGAGAAACCTTCCGGCTACAACACACCATGTGACTAGAACTTGTGCAGCCCACAACCCCCTAAGGCATGCCTGGCAAACATTTCCGAACTCCTCAGGGTGCCAGCCTTGTCCTGGGCTCATGACGTCATTCCCAGGAGTGACAAGACATCAAAGAGATCCACCAGCCAGGCCAGTACCAGTGACCAAAACTTGTTCTCCAAACCACTGGTTCCATCTTTGAATTTCTTTTCTAAATCCCGAGATGCCAGGGAGGAAGTTTACAGTAATGAACTATCCTGGGTCTTCTTCCTTTTCCTTCTGGACTAAGAAGATCACTTCCTCATGTTTCCAGTGAGGAATTAAGGCCAAGGATGTCACCAAATACCTCAGGCTACTCGGCTACTGAGGACAAAGTTACCTTGAAGTTCTCAGCATTTCTTTTCTATATTTATTTATTTATTTATTTATTTATTTATTCTTAGATATTTTTTACAACATCATTTTTGATGATTCCATATATTTATACAATGTATTGTGATAATATGGATTCCCTCTACATTCCCTTAGCCCTCTCCCATTCCTGCCCACGCCATTCTTATTTCCAACTAGCTTTCATGGTTTATTAAAGGGAGTATTATGGTTTTTGAGTCACTAAGTTTAATTAGGGCCAAGTGGATGAACGTAGGTGGGAGGCTATTTACCAGGGCATGGATAACTTACCAAGGGCCACCCCACTGAACAAGATGGTATATCCTGCATCCCTTGGTAATCACTGGTGGCCCACAGCTCCTCAGGGAAGGGTAGGACTTCATGAGTGCCCCCCCAAATCCACAATGCAATGCTGAGGACCTAATTTTGTATCGGTGACGTGCAGGTTTCCACAGCTCCTGTGCACTCAGGATTCCACTGGTGATATCACATCTAGAAGACAGCGCTCTTCCCCATCCTCTGGCTCTTACAGTGTTTTCAGCCCCTCGCCTGCCCTGTCTGCTGAACCCAGGATGGGCTGATGGCCCATTTCAGGCGGAGCACTCAACAGTCACTTCGTCTCAGTACTCGGCTCCGTTAATAGTCTCTGCACTATCATCCGCTGTAAAAAGGAGACTTTTCTGACCGAGGCTTTCATGGGCCTGCCTCTGACTCCCTCTTTCCCAACTCACTACAAACACAAGCACAAGATATATCGCGTGAGCTGCTTTTACAGAAGGCTTGCCGATTTACGCAGCCTCAGTCTATGGCTATAAACATACATTAATATTTATATTATATGTGAATATAAATAAAAATGCATTTACATTGTATTTATGTTAAAATGCTTGCAAGTGTTTTAGCTATATGTCCATTTAGCAAAACAACAATAGTAGATTCTGCCCTAGAGTGACCTCGCCAGCAGCATGTTTTTAACCAGGTTCACAACATCAGCCATGACATCCTTCTGCAGACTTGGTTTCAAATCCAATCAGAAAGCTACTGGCTTTGCCCATAACAGGCATGCCACTGTGCACCAGTGGGTAGATCCACCCTGGCAGATTGGTAGTACAGTATATAGGATCCACAGTTATATATAAGGCTCCTTGGATTTCTGAGGCAAAGTTTTACTCTGTAGTCTAGCCTGATCTGGAGCTATATAACCCAGGCTAGACCTGAACTCATGACAGTCCTTCTGCCTCAGTCTTCCAGAGTGCTAGATACAGGTATACGCCACGGCATGCAATGGTTCTCAGCACCGTGTACCCCCACTGCCCATGCATCATGCTTTGGAGACTAAAGGCCAGGTCACAACAAGGCCTTTGAAATCCTTGCTTTGTGCTCAAACCACAGGCCTGCTCACAAATTAAACTCCCTTTTTTTGTCCCCTGTGTGACGCTTCCCTGTGATGCCATAGCTACATCTTCGTGCTAGTTACCACAACAAACAAAATCCAAGAGTGTCGGGCTCAAAAGCACCGCAAGAGCTTCTGCTGCTACTGATGTTAGAATCTCCACTTTCTTATTACCAGGAATGGCATCCTTCCTCCAAGACACAGACTCACACTACAGACTTACTCCTGTGCCCCACGCCCACTCCACCTGACAACCTGGGAAAGGAATAGGGAAATGGGGCCTCTGGGCCAGCCTTGGAGCAGCTCCAAGGTAAAAGCTACTAGGTGCTGGGCTCCTGTAGGTGGCAACAGCTCTGGGACAAGTACCATGGGGATTTCCAAGCCCTGAGGGGTGTTGCTGGCTCCACCCCAGGTGATAGTCCCTTATGGATCACAGGCTCTCAATATCTCTGGCAGATCTTGGCTTTGCTAGGCCTGCCTCTGACTTCCTCTTTCTCCATTTATTACAAATAAACACAGGCTGTATTTTCTGAATGGCTTTCACAGCAGCCCTGCCAATGAAGCATCCCTGGCTGGCCTATGTATGCCTTCCCTATTGAACCCACAGACTGCACCACTGACCTCAGTCTGATTTCGTCTCCAAACTTTTGGTAGGCACTTACTGGTAATGAGCGCTGGGATGGGGGCAGCTCCGGAGAAGAGAATGATCTAAGAGAATTTCTAAGTTTTAATGTTTTGTTTTATCTTGAGTCAGGGTCTCACTATGTCGCCCTGGCTAGCCTGGAACTTGCTATGTAGATCAGGCTGGCTTCACGCTCACAGAGATCGGCCCACTTCTGCTTCCCAAGTGCTGGGATTAAAGGTATGCACCACCATGCCCAGCATGGTCTAATATTTTGTATGACATATAGACTCTAGGTGTCTGAAGGGACTGGAGATGAACACAAAACTAAAATACATAGCTTTGACACAAGCAATTTTTATGTGTTCTTAAACATGGAACATACAAAACCATTAAACCTTCAACCAAGAAACACACAAGTTTAGAAGGTACTTGAGGAGAGTACTTTAGGGCATCCAAATGAGGGATGAAATGAAATGTACTTAGCTCACCTTTGGGGAGGATGGCCTGGGGCATGGGCTCCATTTGGGCCAAACTGTGGGGGTCCGGGAGGTAAAGGGCCTGGGGGCAATAGTCCTGAAGGAGCAGCAGCAGCTCCCAAAGACCCGGTTGGCTTCATCATGCCTGCAACAGAAGGGGACAGTTATGGGCATGTGAAAATGCAAAAGGAGATAATAACGCAAAGGAGGAAAATGAACAGAACCTGAGTGAAGGAGGGACGCCACCGGGTAGACACAAGGCCCTTCCAACCTCCCTCAGCCTCTCTCTCCAGAGTGGCTACTGTTATGTGGTAATAATAATATTAAAAGAACAAAAAAAGAATAATTTTTTTACCAAATGGAAAGTTGAATAGAAGAAATCAGCCCTGCATAAGGTTGGAGGTGACCTAACAGAACTCAGTATCTCACAAACACTAGATCACACAAGGAAAAGCAAAAATATAAGATGGTGATAAAGTCAGTCAACCAATCAGAAAGCAGCCTGGTAGAGCATCCTAAACGCACACAAGACACGCCCCTGCCAGTGCCTTTGGAGAGCTGGCTGTCACACCAGCATATCCTGAGACAGGTGAGGGAGTGTTTAAGCCATCCCACTCAGAGAATGTGGGGATCCCACACAATGACGGGTGCTCCTCGCAGTGACCACTGTCCTGCAGTGGCTCCTCAGAGAACGTCTTAGCTAGGGTTTCTGTTGCTGTGATGAAACATCGTGACCAAAAAGCAAACTGAAAAGGAAAGGGGTTATTTGGCCTGTGTTTCCATACCACTGTAGGAAGTCAGGACAGGAACTCAAACAGATCAGGAACCTGGAGGCAGGAGCTGATGCAGAGGCCATGGAGGAGAGCAGCTCACTGACCTGCTTCCCATGGTTTGCTCAGTCTGCTTTCTTATAGAACCCAGGACCACCCGCCCACGGATGGCACCACCCACACTAGCTGGGCCCTCCCCCTTCAATCATTAATTAAGAAAATGCCCTAGAGGCTTGCCTACAGCCAGCTCTTAGGGAGGCATTTTCTTAGTTGAGGTTCCCTCCCTTCAGACTACTCTAGCTTGTGTCAAGTTGACATAAAACTAGCCAGCACAGAGATCTTTAGGTTTCTCTTTGGAACTCCTTTCAGGCACTTTTCTCTTTTCTTCTAAAGCAGCGGTGGCAGAGGGGTACCCAAGCCTGGTGATGGAGAACCCCAAGCCCTGTCTGCATTAACTAGCAGTTGCTCAGAACTGGATGAGGAACTAACTTCCTCCTCCGAGGACCTTTGCATCTTTGTAAAGTGAAAATGAAATCTACTCTAGACAGCCTGGCCCCTTTACCCCTCTCTGTGCGCCCCGTGACCTCCAAGCTGCCTGTGTGTTCTCCTCCATTACACCTGGAGGTGGCATCCATACTGATTTCTTTCTGTTCCCTCCCCCAGACACATAAGCTTACCCCACCCCCACCCCGCCCCCAGTCAGAAGGGAAAATGATGGCATGGATTGCAGTCACCCAGGAAGACCTCATCAGACTGTCGTGGTGCCTTCATGAAAGCACTTTCGTGTCCTTAGATAATCCAGCACACGTGGCTGGGCGAGCAGAGGTCTTTGGGAGTGATTACAGACTGAAACGCCTATCAAGCCTCATGAAGCATGATTCCTTGAACTGAAGACTGTCCATGCTGAGGATGGAGCCCAGGACCCCACACACGAGGCAAGCCCCAGTTCATAGCCCAAGTCATAGCCCAGCCCTTTTTTATGTTTTATCTTTTTAAAATGAAGTCTTATTAAATTACCTAGGCTGCCTTTGAACTTGCCCTTCAGTCCGGGAAGACTCTAAACTTCAGTCCTCTCACCTTAGCCTCCTGAGCAAATGGGATCACAGGCTCACACCACAGCCTGAGTGAGGAACGTTATCTATTAACTTTATACTCAGAGTCCTATTTGCAACTTTCCATATAGGACAAATAATAAATATTCTTATTTAATTATAAATTATTTGAACTGACAAAAATATATATTAGTGTGATACCATGTGATAAAGTCATAGATATAGTCTATGATATTCTCACCAGGTTAAATACATATATTAGAAACATCATTTTATAATGAAGCAACTGAACACTCTTTCTATAGCTATTTGAGAAACACAGTGCATACATGGTACCTCTTTGTACCTACTATACAATACCACGAGCTCACTGCTTCTATCTAACTTAGCTCCCACTAATCCAGTTTCCTCCTCCTCCTCCCACTATCCCAGCTTCTAAGAACCACCTTCAATTTTCAACATCTATAAGATCAACTCCTTAGCTTCCACAAACGATTCAGATCATGTAGTATTTTTCCTACATGAATTTTAAAAAAAGTTCTTTGTAGTAGACTATTATTTTAGGGTGTGTTACTTTTGTTTATGTTGCATTGTTTAACTCTGTGAAGCTGTGTTTCTGTGCCTGTCTAAAACACCTGATGGTCTAATAAAGAACTGAACAGCCAATAGCAGCAGGAGAAAGGATGGGTGAGGCTGGCAGACAGCGAGAATATGCTGGAGGAGAAAAGGGGATGAAGGGGGAAGAGAGGGAGGAGCCAGAGGCCAGCCACACAGCAAGTCATGGAATAAGAGTAAGATTTACAGAAGTAACAGAACAGGAAAAGCCCCGAGGCAAAGGGTAGATGGAATAAGTTAAGTTAAGGAAAGCTGGCTAGAAACTAAGCCAAGCTAAGGTTGGGCATTCATAATTAAGAATAAGCCTCCGTATGTGATATATTTGGGAGCTGGGTGGCGACCACCCCCCCAAAAAAGTAAAAAACATTACAACAGTTCTTCAAACACTATATTTTTAGATGATGTTCAGCAATGTAAGAAAACCACGAGGCTTGCAGTCACACTGACTGCGTTTGAGTGCCTTCCCTACCACGGAGCTGCTATGACTGAAAAACCAAGATACTTTGTCTTTTAGACCCACGACTTTTAAGGCTGTGTCACAGCTGTGATCTCCCTGCTCTCCAGGACTGCTTTGAGAAGTAGGCAAGGCAAAGAGCTATGGGAATACTCAAAACCATTCTCTCTTGCCTAGCCATATGCTCTGACTTCCTTTCTGTCTTACTTTTTAGGGCTTATGGTTTAATAAAACATAGATAATTAAGAACACACTATGTTTTTATTTTTAAAATGTTAGTTTAGACAAGAGTAGAAATCCACAGGAGCATCACTAGAATATTTCAGGTTAAATAATTACTGCCTAAACAGGAGCCAGATACCCTTACCAGTCAAATAAGCAGGTGTCTTAGTTTCTGTTGCTCTGCTAAACACCACGACTAACAGCAACTTGGGGAAGAAAGGGTTTAATGCATCTCACAACTCTCAGCTCACACCTCATCACTGAGGGAAGTCAGGGCTGGCACTCAAGGCAAGAAGTTGGAAGCAGGAACCAATATTTTTTTGAGGCCATGGAGGAGTGTTGTTTACTGGTTTATTTCCCATGGCTCGATCAGCCTGTTTCCTTATACAGCTTAGACCACCTGCCCAGGGGTAGCAATACCCACAATGGGCTGGGACCACCCTCCTCATCAATGATAAAAAAAAAAAAATATCCCTACAGACCAGTCTGGCGGAGGCATTTCCTCAGTTGTGGTTTCTCTTCCCAGACAACTCTAGCTCGTGTCAAGACAACAACAACAACGACAACCAGGCTAGCAGGATAGTGGCCAGTTTCACCAGCTTCCCTGTGTCAGGAGACTTTCAGCAGTCCTGAGGCACACACAGAGAACTGTTAGATATCTGTCCCAGTAAGATAGGCTCTCCCTCTTACTTCTGGAGGTCAACCATGATTCACATTCCCTCAACATGCATTTAGCACACCTCCAATTCACTAAGGGCACTTAGGGAGGACACAACCATGCAAGAAATGGTGACCCTGTCATGTGACAAGAGTTACACTATGCAGAGGGACTCCTACCCTTCCTGGGAAAATCAGTGAGGAGAGACAGCTTGAGGCACACCTTCAGGACAGTGCCTTCTTAGAAGAGCAGCCAGGACGTGGGACTCTAGCCAGACGCGGAGCCTGACCAGTGGTCTGAGAAAGCACGGCCTAATCAGGGACTGGCAGAGGGCTGGGTGGACACAGTGCAGGGGCTAAGGTGACAGGAACAGAAATCGCCATCCAGATTGGTTGGAGTCAGACTGCAAAGTCTGGTGTGTCATTCGGACTCCGTCCCCAGGGCAAAGGGAAGTCAGTATCATGGTGACTGGCAGAGGCAGAGAGAGTCTTTGATGGGCCACAGAGTTGGCATTTTCAAGAGTGACCAGACACAAAGAGGATCGAGTTCTTCAGAGCAGGAGGGGAACTTTAAGAGGAAAGGAATACCTCAGCAGGAGGAAGAACTACTTATGCCAGAAAAGCCGTCTTTAACATGGCGGCAGGTATTATGGGCTGGTTTACTCAGCGAGAGCATCGGTCCTCTCCAGGCTTGTCTTCACCTATGATCCTGAGCTAGAAACACAGACTCTCTATTTCCTAGGATCCTCAACAGTTTCTTTCTTTTTCTATGCAAAGCCACACACCTTTGAGAATCTTGGGCCAGTTCTGTGGCACAGGTTGCCCTTCTGCCCAAGAAGGAAGTAATTTTTGGTAGAATGGTCCTGTGTGGGCTGAACAACTTTGTAGACTGGATAAGATGATCCTAAGTCCTGGGCTTGGCCTTTCTCTGTCTCCTGACATCCATTAACAAACCCCTTTCCACTACAAGGGATTCTGTTATCAGTAAAGGGACTCTGATCAAAACAACATCATGGAAAAGCAGACCTTAAATTGGATCCCATTTCTAACAAAGGAAAACAAAAATCAAAGCACATTTGTGGAGGAAAAAAAATCTTTATCTAAAACACACAAACATAAGCTCCCTGCTACATTTGTGAATCCTAATGGCCAGTGCTCCCAAAGCTCTGAGCTGAGCTATATAAACTCGTGGTGTAGTAGCAGCCTTCCCACTACCCCAGGCCTGACCCCAGAACAGTGACAAGTCTGCCCTCTGTTTCCAGCCACAGATGATTTTGCCACTCAGAAGACACTCGGAAATGCCAGGACATTTTGATGGGCTAAAACTCCTTGAGAAGGAGGTGGATCCACTGGTGTCTAGTGGACATAGACCATAGACCATGGGTGCTGCTAAAATGCACAGGGCATCCCCTTCATACACACACACACACACACACACACACACACACACACACACACACACGAAAGAGACAGATAGAGACACAGAGAGAGAATGTGAATGAGTTCGTTCATGTCAGATGTCAAGAATGCTAAGATTTAGAAACCCTGCCCCCAACACAGTATACCCACCCCTATTTTCTCCTCTACACCTTCTAATAACCAGTGTACCTTTTTCTCACTGTGCACTGGAGTGTGACCCTTTCCAGTTTAAATCACTGCAGTGGTACCTTTGATATGGCCCCACTACTTTGCATTTTAAGGACCCCCTTCCCCCTGCGCTCACATGCTAAGTGTCTAGTTTACACCACCTTCCTACCTACAAGTCTCACTTGCCGCCTCTCAGGTCATTCCTCTAAGATGACCCTGACCCTGTCTCAGAGCCTGGCACTTGGCTCCTGCAGCTGCTGTGTGCTTCGCAGCCACCCCCCTCTTCCTCTCTGAGGCCCTCTCCAGGAACTGCAGGTGTCAAGCTGCTTACTGTGTGTGGGGACTGAGATTACTGTATTTGTTGTTTTGTGACAAGTACTTTGCTCACTCAATAAGTCAGTTAGATTTGTTACCACGTAACATGAAAATTACAAAAACACAATCAATGGGTGCCGACAGAGATGCAGTTTGTGGGAAACACCAGGCAAGATTCAGTGCTTGCTACTCTGGTGGATCAGACACTTCAAAAAGCCGCAACTAGGTTGTCTGTCAGAAAACCAACAAGAAGATCACATCCAATGCGTGTGTAAAATATTTGTGAGGTGGGACTGGGAAAGGGAACCCAGAGCCTCGTGCACACCAGGCAAGTAAGTGCTCTATCACTCAGCCCCCCGCCACCTAGGACAACAGTGTGGAAAATGGTTTAAAGTCCGGCACAGTGTCAGGAGGAGAAAGCAGGGGAAAGAGGTGTAAGTAAGCTGGGGAAACATCTGCTCAGAGCTGCCTGTTAGTCTGAAGGAGCATGAGATAGGCAGCTGTGAAGACAACATGGAGGAGGTCATCTTCCTGGGAGAGCCGGGTGCTGCCCAGGCACCAGGTGTAACCCCCACTCCAGGGACAAGCTGGTGGTATCTGTGGAGTGATGGATGAGGGGCTAGCACAGGTGAGCGGATCAAACAGTGAAGGCCTAAGGAACTAATGTATAAAGAGAGGCAATGGGAAGTCGTACACGGTTTTAAGGCAAGTGTGTTATACAAAATTCTTCCAGTTCAAGAGCAGATGGTCTGAAGAAAGGCAGCACCAGGTAGACGCCTGAGGGCTAAGGGGCTGTTTGTGACCTGGGTGAGAGATGGATGGACGGAACAAAAACAGCAACAGAATGGGAGGAGGAAAGAGGTAGGAAAGATGTTCATGACTGCTCAAAACAAGTCTGGGAGACAGGCAGGTGGCACACATACACAAATACGCAGGCAAAAACTCAAACATGTAAGATACAATTTTTTAAAAATAAAAAAAATAAACTCTTGGAAGACTGACTGGATTGGAACAGATAAAAGATAAAAGTGTCTGTTTTGATTTGGGAGTTTTTGTTTCCTGGAGACAGGGTCTCATTCAGCCCAGACTGTCCTTGAACTTGCTATCTAGCCAAGGCTGGTCTTGAACTCCTTACCCTCCTGGCTCAATCTTTTGAGTGCTAAGCTTCCAGGCATGTGCCACCACAGCTAGTGTGCTTTGGCTTTTGTAATAATGAAAGGTTTGGGTGTTGATCCTAAATAAGTGAGGCTGACATGTGATGTGGAATACCAGTAAAAAGTAGGCTTCAATGAAAGAGAACAAGTTGCTCTGAATATGAGTGGGCCATGCCTAAGTACACAGGTGAATGGTGAAAAGTCAGGCAGAGGGAAGACTTCTAGGCTGAAGACGGAGATCTAAGAGATGAGTATGTACTTTACATGTCCTGATGTGAGAGCCTCTTCAGAGGACGCCGTCATGTCAGACCATGGCTTCCGTTAACCACTACCAACTAGGACTATCCCATGTCAGAGTCCAAGGAACGAATAACCATATACAAGTGACATCAGCAATTTACCTGGTGGAGAAGTTACATGGGACGGATCCCCATAGTGTCCATAATGAGGGGGCGAAAGGCCCATTCCAGGCTGGGACTGAGAATACGGGGGTGTCGCCACATAACCTTGTTGGCTCATTATGAAACTATCATTCCAAAGGAGAGCCACTGCAGAAAAACCCTGCAAGAGTAAAAAACAAGAAGTTGGTAGGAGGATTTTAGATGCTTAATGCTATTAAAAATATAAACACTATCAAGAAACATGTAGGATGGCTTGAAAGCCAGTAAAAGTGTCCATTCGGGAAATATCTTCATATTTTATACAACATTACATATCATATTATCACCCCCTGGATATGGCTTAAGATATCTCCTTGGGATTCAGCAGCTTCACTACAGTGGTCCCGGGAAAATTCTCAGGCACAAATCTGAATGGTAATTGCCAAACCACCCCCAACCCCACCAAGAAGCCTGCATTGCTTCCTACAGTCTCTCA
>CABHPQ010147570.1:0-18940 GCA_902168405.1 Peromyscus aztecus
GACATGATCATCTTCATCACTCATGCATTTGTTCACCAAGTCCTTACCCAGTGGAAACGCCTGCTGAGCAAAGGCAGGCCAGCCCTCACTCCCGGCAAGCCTCCAGAGGGACAAGCAGAAGTGAGGGACAAGGTGACACCATGACACAAGCCTGCCACCTGGGTATGTGCTTGGAAGGAGAGCAAGGCAGCCCTGGTGACATAGGAAAAGGTCTCTGATATCTAGGGGGACCTCCTGTGTGAGGGGACCATCAACCCCAGGTATGAACGGGTGTGAGCAGGCAAAGGAGTCGGGAGAGAGAAATGTCTAAGGTGGCGGAGACATCGCATTCAAAGGTTCCGAGGCAGCCAAAGGTGTAGTGGGGAGACCTAGAGAGATGTGTGGGGACACAGGCTGTGTACCGTGACAGTTTTCTCGGGGGTTCCTGTGGCTGCTTCACCTCCTGAGATGCCTGTGGCTTGGGAGGGTGGAACCAGACTTAGTCCAGAGGGTGGGTAGAAGGAGGCTTCTTGCCTTCACTGGATGGGGCCTCATGAAGCCTGGCATCCTTTGCCAGGCCCCCACCCTGTCTTAGATGCAGTTGGAAGCCCGGATAGGGTCAGGATGCTGATAAAAATCTCCACTTTAATTGATCAAGAGTGGGTCTGGAGAAGGGGCTTCCACCTCTCTGCCCTTCTCCCCTGGCCTTCACCCCACAGACTCTTGGTTCCCTCTTCAGAAAGGAGGAGCTGCAGGCTGCCAGGACGCTCACTGCCCCTCCCGAGTCTGCCAATGCCCCTCCAGGACAGGTAGGCAGAGCACAAGTTCAGCCCCAGTGGGCCTCTGAGCCAGGAGCACATACTGTTTACAGCCTGAGGCAAGTGGTTCTTGGCTCCGGTGGCCGCGGCAGGCTGGCCTCCCTGTGACATGTTTACTGTCCAGCTCTTGGCAGGCTGCGAAGGGTCTCCAAATGGGAGCAGAATCCTTCCCCATGAGAGCCAGAAGACGGGGCTCCCTGTGGCCCTGTCCCCACTGTGACCCTCTTTTGCTCCTCTCTGCCAGAAGGGCTGGTATTCCCAGGGGGGTAGCGCACCAGGAGTTGGAAGCCTGAGGCCTTTGTGCCCACGGTCCTGTGGCACTCGGCCCTCCTGCCCTGCCACTCAGTCCTTTGGCAACGCCCTGCTGAGGCGGGGTACGTGCTGCCTGCGAGGGCAGGGACAGGGCCAGATGCACTCGGGCTGGCAGCCCGACTGGGGCTGTGTCCCTGTTCCCCAGCTCTAGCTGTAGAACGCCTCCTGTTCACAGTGTCCCCTCCCTACTGTGTGTCCCCTCATGAGTGGCTGGAGGGAGAATCTCCCCCCACCCCCAGGATCTGGTGGGGTCAGCCCTGTGAGCCATCCAGTTCTCTGCTCTGCCCATAGAACAAGAGAAGCACACACCTGTCCTGCTTGCCCCTCCAGGCTGCTCACTTGGCCATTTGATTGACTACCCAAGTCACCGTGGGCTGTGCCCTGTGCGTCTGTGATGGGCAGCCTGTGGAAGAGGCTGGGTCTGAGGCATTGCCCACAGACACCTGTGTCAGGTCCAGCTGTGAAGTGACACCAGTGCTGTGGTGTCACTACAGGGAAGCTGATCTGGGCTTCCTGACCTGGTTCTTGTCTGAGGCCTCACTCAGGGACCTACAGGAGGGGTTAATGAGTGCTAACGGAAGCTCAGGGTAGATGGTGTCCAGGCCATGGCTGTCATATGGCATGGGCAGCTTTGGAAGGGGAGCCAGGCCAGGTGGTGGTGGCACATGCCTTTAATCCCAGCACTCGGGAGGCAGAGCCAGGCAGATCTCTGTGAGTTCGAGGCCAGCCTGGTCTACAGAGCGAGATCTAGAACAGGCACCAAACTACACAGAGAAACCCTGTCTCAAAAAACAACAAAAAAAAAAAACAAAGAAAGAAAGAAAGAAAGAAAGGAAGGAAGGAAGGAAGGAAGGAAGGAAGGAAAGAAGGAAGGAAGGAAGGAAGGAAGAAAGGAAGGAAGGAAGGAAGGAAGAAAGGGGAGCTAGGTGGCTCACACTTGTCCTTGTGGGTTGATGACTTTCGAGGAGTCCCGTGTCTTGTCTTCCATTTCCTTGATGGCTGGTCCAGGGGTGTCTGTGTCCTTACCATCCTGCCCTACGTGTTCTAGATGGACAGGGGCCATGCTGCATGCCTGGGCCTCACCCTTCCATAGCCCTGGCCAGTTTGTTGCCATGAGGTCTCCAAGACTGCCAGGCACTGTGGATCGCCTGGTGTCACCATACCTCTGGGCCCAGTGGTATCGCTTGTTACCAGGACCCTTGAAGCATGCAGACCCTTAGAATGCAGCAGTATGCACAACCCTATCTTCTGGCACTTTCTCTGCAAACCCCTCTGTGTCCTTGCCTCCGCCCCCATGTTCCTTCTTAAATGATCTCGGGGGACCTCAGTGTGGTCCACAATCGTGGGGACTGTTCTGTTTCTTCCATTTTTAGCTCTATATTGATATTAATTTTTATTATATTTGTTTATTTTAGGGCTATGTGTATAGAGGTCAGAATACAACTGTGGGAGTCACTTCTCCTTCTCCATGGGGGTCTTAGGGATCGGACTCACCTTATCTGTTGAGCCATTTCTCTGCTCTACAGTCCTTTGAAGCATGGACGTATGGGTGGGGTGTGCATTCCTTCTGTAGGAACCAGGTCCAGGTTCACTAGGTGTCAGTCCCAGTGGGGCCTGGAGAGCAGCACGCACATGGGCTTGGTCATACGCCAACCCTATAACTCAGTTTTACAGATGGAGAAACCAAGGCAGGAGGGAGTTGCAGGTGATCGGGGCAGTGCTGGGACCCGAACCTAGATCATGGAATCTTTGCTCTTAGCTCCAGGGGCACTGCTCACCACCACTCCGGGTCACCGTGTGGGAGAGACTTGGATTCTGCCCGGGCTCTTTCCCTGTCCTCCCCTCCCTGGCTGGTGTGTGGCTCTACCCTCTGCCTCTCTCTTCTCCCCGCCACCTTCCGTTCCACATTAGACCCGAGCCCTCTGCAGCAACGTGGAGTTCCAGACATGGCTTTAGCAGCGCCTGGGGCACCTGGCCGGCCCACAGGTCATGCCAGGCAGGGCATGTCCCCACAGCTGCTCAGCCCACCTTCTGAAACCCTAGATCTGAGGCTTAGCCTGTGTGTGATCTCCAGGCCGGGAGGCCAAGGCCCAGCGTCTGCTTGATCCTTTGTGCTGGCAATGGGAGCAGCTAAGTGTCAGGGTCGGCTGGGAGAGCCTGGCCTGCCACTGATTAGGCACCAAGCCCAGAGAATGACCAAGAAGTGTCCCCAAGCTGTGGCCATAGAGGCTGGTGCCAAACTGCCAGCCTCGAAGCTACAGTAAAACGGGACATTGAGATGAACAGTGTTTATTTGGGTTCCTCAGAGGGACAGTCAAGGGGATATCTGTGTAAAATTATAGGTGGGATTTACTGGTTGGCTTACGTGATTGGGCTGGGCAGTCCCACAGTGACCATCTGCAGGCTGGAAATAGCCACTCAGTCCACGAACCTGGATGCCCGAGAACAAGGAGGACTCATGGTGTAGCCCCAGCCTGGGACTTAAGGCTGGAAGGTCCCCCGAGAGTCACTGGTGTGAGTCCTCATTGAAGGGCTGAGGAAGTGGGAGACTGATGTCTGTGGGAGACAGAAACAGGAGAGGAATCACCTGGACCCTTGCTTTGGCTGAACCCTGAGAAAACTGTGAGAGCCCAGAGAAGTTGCTTTGCCACTCTGGACTCCAGTCTCCTCCTTAAGGTGGTCTTTTGAACCCTGGGTTAGGCGCTTAGTGGTATCGGTTTGTGTAATTAAGGACCATTTATTGGTTCTGTGAGCCACAGTATTCCAGTCACATTGTGGGGAATTAGCTCTGACCCTGGGTGGAGTGATTTGGGACTTGAAGGTCTCAAGGCTGCTCCTCAGTTTCAGTCACACATCCATTCTATGTGATGGATGACACCCACTCTGGGTGGAATTGTGACCTCAAGTTTGAATGTGATGTTCTAATCTTGTGCTTCAGAGTGTGACTGTGGCGACCAGGCCATCTAGAAGGTGACTGATAAGACAGACATGTGGGTGGCCTACTCCATGCTGGCCAGGTCCTTACAGGAAGGCATGGCCCAACATGTGAGGGAGACAGGCACTCCTTGGGGGGCCAGGGATGACACTAGATGTAAGCTGAGGAGAAAGATCCATCAGGCATCCGTGCCTAGAGATGAAGTCTGTGAAGCAGTGGCCATCTGTAGTACCTGTCACAACTGCTGAGCTAGCGGGAGCAGCGCCCCACGGACTCACATGAGGGGTACTGTGAATCACCTGCCTCTCGCCATGTTGCTGGTCACATGGCCCCTTATTCTGAATACCTGCACAGAGTATGTGACCTTTGCTGGGCACCTTTACTGCTTGTCACTGTCCCTGACTGTGACTGTCCCCAGTGTGTGCCTTCCTCAGCTACACACCTGTGTGTGGAGGAGCCCACAGCCCTGAGGAGTACAGAGCCAGGCCTCAAGTAGGTTCTCACTGGGGCAGAGGGCTTGGGGACACTGCCAGGACAGGCAGAGTCCTGGGTAGCTTGTCTTACAGGCTGGGATGGCTGGGCCTGTGTTAAATGGAAGAGAGAAAGCATGCTATTGAGCATGACAGAGTCAACTGCCAGACTGAGAGCTTGGACTGGTGGTGTCCTGCTCGGCATGTGATATCCCATAATAAGCCTGCCTGTGTGGGGTCCCCAGAGCCAGAGGAGGCGGGTGAGAGATGGAATCCCCTGACCCTCGAAAGAGCATCTGCCTTCCTCTCTCTACACACAGGGCTTCTGTTCCCTCACTGCTCAGGAGTCGCCGGGGAAGCCATCCAGGCTGGATGACATGTCCCCTGCCAGTCCTCCCTGGAACCTGTGAGCTGTTCCTAGGCAGAAATGGTATCTTTGCAGATGTCCTTGAGTTAAGACAAAGTCTGGGGCTGCTGTCCTTATGCCGGGAGAGTGGTTTGGAGACCCAGGTCCAGGTGGAGCCGTGGCTGAGGCTGGAGGAGTACCATCCTCATGGCTCTGGCAATGGGCTAGGCAGCCACAGCCGTGCTGGACACCGCTGTGCTGGACACCGCTGTGGGCTCACCCTCCAGAGTGCATCTGTCCCAAGACCCTGTTTGTGGTCCTTTTCACAGGCCCCGTGGGGCCTCCCCTGTGTCTCTCTGTGGCCTGTATGTGCCCGAAGGGGCCGGATGCACAGCGTGGGATGGACATGGACCGGAGCAGGAGCCTGGTGGAAGGGCAGTGGACAGTGAAATGCAGCCCAGGGCAGTCCTCCCTGCCACTCCTCCCCTTTCTCTGCCGCCTCCTCTCTCTTCCCTTTCTCTCTCCTCCTTTCCCTTCTCTCTCTTCCCTCCTCTCTCCTTTTCCCCCTCCCCCCTTCTGTATTCTCTCCTTTCCTTTCCACCCTCCCCTCCTTGAGCTCTGGGGGAAGGGGACAGGAGGAGGCCTAGAGCCTGGTAAAATGCCCCAGAGGAAAGAGCCGGCTGTCTGGAGCCCTGATGCTAGTGCGGAAGCCACAGCGGCTTCTGCTGCAGGCCAGCGGTCCACAGGCAGGGGTCGTTCAGCAAGCCCGGTGGCTATTATTTCAGTCATGCAGTCCCAGGGGTCAGGGGTCAGGCTCCTGCTCCCCAGCTCTGAAACACTGTGTCCTTGGTCAAGACATTCGGCTGTTCCACACCTCACTGGCTGTCAACTGTAAAATGGTTACAAAATAGTCTCCACCCTGCAGGGTTGCAGGAGGGTCACTCAGACACAAAGACTGCCTGTTTTTGATTCACACAACAAACACCTGTTCCATGCGGCACTCTGTTCCTGCCCTCCTGGAGCAGGGATTGCCATGGCGGTTACTGTTGAGTGTTCATGCTGAGCTGGCTCGGGAAGGCTGGAAACTCTCCACCCGCTCCCTCCACCCTGTCCCCCACCCGTCACCAAGTCACCAATAGTGTCGGTTCTGTTGAAGAACAAGAGCAGACTGCTGGCTGTGACTCAGCCACAGGGCTCAGCCCCTTGGTCACTGGGATGTGGCCTGCCTAGAGTCTCCTGGTATAGAGTTGCTAGGGAAATCCCTGCCAGGAGACCAGAGAGCCCCAGGAAGGAGTGCGCCTGAGGGTCAGTCAGGAGCAGTGGAGAAACCTCCACAGATCCTGGTCCCTGGAAGCTTCTGCCTGTCCCCAGCGACCGTCTAGACATCCTGAGCCTCAGCCTTTCCCCTTGTTCTTCCACGGAGCCCCCATCCCCACAGGGATTCTGCTCAGATGCAGCTGGATTATGGCTTCTGTGCTCACGTGGTTATCGATGGTGCTGATTAAAAAAAAAAGTCTGTCAAAGTGAAGTTAGAACTTTGTTCATTAGACAGTCAATAAGTACAAACTAATTAGTCTCCTGCAGGTTGGACATGTGACCTGACCCCCTCCCTGCAACATTCCCTCCAACCCCAGAGGAGGTTTCTTTTCTTCTTCGCATGGCATGAATGAGAAACTGAGGCACAGAAAGGTAGAGCTTCCTGTCCATGGGCACACAGCTGATGTGAGGTGCCTCGGATCTAGCTGTGGCCACTGGAGAGATGGCTCAGGGGTTAAGAGCACTGACTGCTCCTCCAAAGGACCTGGGTTCAATTTCCAGCACTCATATGGCAGTTCTCAACTCTTGGTAGCACCAGTTCCAGGAGACCCGAAACCCTCACACAGACATACATGCAGGCAAAACACCAGCGCACATAAAATAAAAGTAAATGTAAAAGAAATTTTAAAAAAAGCTAATACCCTGAAACCCAGCTCCCTGGGGAACCCCAGTTTTCCTGGCTGTGCAAAGGCTTTGCAGCTCCTTCTCCTTGTCTTTGGGAATGTGTGAGGCAGCCACCGTGGGGGGGAAGAGGAGGTTGATGGGAGTTCCAGGGGTATCAGCATGGCCCTGGTGCTAGGTCCTGTGTGGGCCCTGTTCAGTCCTGGGATAATTGCAACACTTGATGGGACTCTTCTCTGCCTCAGTGTCCCCAAATAGAGGGTATAAAGGGCTCCAAAGCTTGGCATCTTGGTCAGCATTTGACTAATCGATCTGTAGGTAGTGGGACAAGGCTGGAGGTCAGGACCCAGCATGCTCTCATCTCTAAGTAACCTTTGGGACTGGAGAGCACAAAGCCGATGGGGGGCAGGGGCAAAAGAAACCCTTAGTCTGAAGTCTCTTCCCTCAGTTGATGGCCCTGGATATGCAGGAAAGGCCAATCTGGGAGATTCTTGATCCTGACTCCTCAGCCCTGTGAGTCTGACCAAGCCCCAGGCCTGGGGTGAGCTTGACATGCACATAGATGAGAGAAGGTTCTGGTCACTCCTGTAAGCTCTACCTCCAGACCTGCCCTGTGTGCATACCCGGGATCTATGAGAGATTGGGGTGCCTTTGTGCCCATGTGTCTCCCCACCAGGATCCTGTGCAGACACTGAGACAAGTCTGCTGGTGTGGGGCAGTTTGTACTGAAGGTCAGATACCCTGCCTAGCTGATGGGTGGGAGCCAGGTTCCTTACGACATCGCGGGTCCTTCAGCATTGGGGTGATCCTGAGCACCCCTCCCTAAAAGGCATCTCAAGGCTTTTTTGTGTGTATGTTTAATGGGTGTCATTTCCATGGCCACTGCAGTCTGGGTGACAGGGGTAGAGTGGCTGGTGTGAGGGCCATAGACAAAGCCCCCCAAATCCCCGAGAAACCTCTAAATGACTAATGTGAGAGTCTTTCTTCCCCAGGGGGTCCACCATGAATCACAGGCTTGGGGGCTAGAGCACAGGGGTCACACTGCAGCTGTGTGTCGCCACCCTCTTGGGACCTGCATCGTTCCTCTGTTGACACTCCAGTTTTGTGGGCTCCTGTAGGAGACAGTGACTCCTCGCAAGCTCGGGTTTGTGGTGACCTGTGGAGTGCCGGGCTTTGCTCAGGGACACTTGGCCATCTGGCGACGGCACTGGGACCACTTCCTCCAGGCAGTGCCCTGCCCCCTGGGTCCCCTCCAGCTTCCTGCCCATGTATGTCCATGTCATCCTTGCACCCCTCACAACGTTCAGCTCCTGGTTGGAAACACCCTCTGGATGTTTTCATAACAGCCAACCAGGAGGAGTGTGTATTCTCCTATGTATCCTGAAGTCCTGTGAGGACTTAAAAAAAAAAAAAATTATTAGAGAGGCCAGAGATGCAGCTCAGGCTAGCATGTATGAATTCCTGGTTCCATCCTCGACACCCCAGAAGCTGGATGTAGTGGCACAGGAGGATTAGGAATTGTTCAAGGCCAGCCTGGGCTACATGGGCTAAATCTTTAAAAAAAAATTTTTTTGAAGCTTTGGTTGAGTTGAAAATAATTTGGGGAGATTTGGAGCCCAGGAGGACTCACAGCCTCAGACTGCTGTCCTTGACCACTGTCCCGCCGCCTGGGACCTTCTTGTGCTCCTTCCAGATCCCTCTCCTGACGGCATGCATGCTCACACTCGCTGCCCCTGCTTCCACCTTTCGAAGCCCATGTCTCCTCCTGGCTCACGTTCCAGGAGTCGTCCTTACATTTTCCATGTTTGCTCACTGGGCCTGTGTCTGTGGCCGTCTCTTTCCATCTAGCCTTTCATACTTGGGTTCCTGCCTTTGCGTGACATAGGCCAGTGCCCATGCTTGCACCCACTTTACAGATGGCTTCCCCGAGGCTCCGAGCTGGATTGCTCTGTTTCCTGGCCCCATGGGTGACAAGAACCTCTTTGGAGGGACATGGAGCAACATTTTCCAGGGGAACCCCAGCCAGGGGGGAGGAGCTATGTTTAGATATTTCAGGTGTGTCCCCAACCCAGCAGGCTGCAGCTGCCCCACCTGGTGGCCTGTGGCTTCACAGCTGATGTGGAGTGCTCCTGGCTGAACCCTCCAAGCACCCTCTGTCCACCACACTCTCTCCGGGGCAGGAGGGGAATCCCCTGCCATCTCCTCCAACCAGAAGCCACAGTGGCGCAGCCTGCTCTGGTCCCCTCAGCAGTGGGTGGCTGTAAAAATAGTGCTGGGTTTCAGTTGGAGCCACGGGGCTGGCGGGGGTCGGTGTCCTCTCCTGGAGGAATCACCCGCCACATGTTGCCAGGAACCTTGGCTGGGAGAGGCAAGCGCAGCTCCAGGCCGGCGAGTGGCGGCCGCGCAGATGGAAACCCGATCAGCGCCGCGCACAGACTGTTTGATTTATTTTAAAATCAAGCAGATGGCTGTGGTGGGGTTTGTTTAAGTTCAGCTCAGAGCCGGGCCCGCGGCCAGAAGCCTCGGGCAGCTGCGCCAAAAATTTTTCAATGACTTTGGTCGTCAACCCACCTCTTCCCTCCCCGTATGAACTTCAGCCCTGCCACACACATGGAGGCCTTCTAGGGCCTTCTCCGGGCCTGGCCCCTTTGTCTCTGTCTTGCTGGGTCAATCTCCCCTCTCTTCCCACCACCCCCATACTCACTCCCCTCATCTCTCTGCCCCTCCTGGTGTGAGTCTGGGTGTCTGTCTCTGTATCCCCCCCCCACTGCTTCCTCCCCACCCCTCCCTGTCTCAGGAACCTTCCAGAATCATCCTCCTGTTCCCCACTTTCCCCAGCTTCCTCACACCCTGCCCCCACCCTCCTGCTCCCCCAGAAGCCCCTCCCCCCACCCAGCAAGGCACATGGGAGAACAGCCAAGCCTTTGTGGCATTTGGGCCGTCCCCTCTCTGAGACGCCTGTGGCTGGGAAAACCAGGCCCCCAGCTATAAAATCCTGGAGCCAGCCTCTGGGTCAAGTGGCCCAGCCCGCCCAAAGGCAGGGAGGCCAGGGAAGTGGCCTTCTGGTCACAGGTCACCATCTGCAGCTGTCCTTCTTTGCTGGGGGCGGGGTGGCCTGTGCTGTGGGAGGAGCCCACTGTGCAGCTGGCTTACTGGGGAGGTCAGCTGCTCCAGACACACACACACACACACACACACACACACACACACACACACACACACTCACACACTGAATATGCCACTACGTATGTCCACACACACAGACCCACTTTACCTCTTATGTATGCTCCACTACATGCTCTTACACACTAACATGCATACACATACACCTCCTATATGTAAAGTATGGATTTACAGCTCACACACATACAGACATGCATCTCTCGTGCACATGCGGCTTGAACAGGGTGAGCCATTCCTCACCCTCTCCCAGGATGAACATGGCAACAGGCTCCCAAGCCTAGGGCCTTCCTCTTGCCCAGCTCTGCTCTCAAGCCCAATAGCTCTCACCTGCAGTCCAGGGAGGCCATCTTGCTGCCTATCCTGCCGAGGCCCCTAAATAAGGTGAGGCTGTAAATAGCAGCTGCCTCTTTACCCCAGCTCCCCAGGCAAAGTGGGGTACTGCATGGAATTCCCCCGGCAAGGGGCCAGGGCCCTGTCGGGCCCTCTGGGAGCTAAGTGTCTCTCTGCCCCTGGGTCGAGAGACTGGAACCAGGGTCTCTGACTCAGTTCTCTGTTCCACAGCATCACTCTGGACCAGCTGTGCCAGCCTGGGGAGGGGGGTGGGAGAGGCATAGGCCAGCCTGGCTCAGGGCAGCTCAAGGTCTGCAGGGGGTCTGGGCCGTGCAAGCCCCTTGCTTGGGAAAAGAAAGGAACCCCATTTTCATCCCTGCTTATGGGTCACATCCTGGTGACACGGGATAGCCCCTGATGCCATTGCCTCTGTGCTCCGACAGCCAAGTGAAGGCAAAACTCATGCTCTTGGGGCGATACCCTGCCACTTCCTATCCCAGACCCTGCCCTGCCCCATGACCTCTGGACACATCTGTGCAAGAAGGTTGGTACCCTGAAGGATACTTGGGGACCTTGGGCTGAGTGCAGCCAGGAGGAAGTAAACCCCACCACCCCGGGTCTCTAAGCAGTCCCCATGGTTTCTCTACCCATCGCAGCCTCTGAAGATCCCGCAAGAACCCTGCCAAGATGCTGTTGTCTGATTCCTACCCGACAGCCATGCTGGCATCTGCTGGAGCTCCGTTTGGAAACTGCAGGCAGCTTTTTGTGCCTTTACACGAGTGAGGCCCGAAAAGCAGGAAACACGGCCCAATTAAACGTGTGTCCCGGGAGGGTCCAGCTCCCTGGGTTGGGACTCGCCTGCTTGTTTACTTCCCTTCTTACCGCTCCCCCACTTGTCTGGTGGCCCCTGGGGCCCTACCCACCACAGATCCCCCCAGAGTCCCATGCATCCACCACCTGTGCCCTCCTCCTTCCTCACTGCTTGCTTGGTCCCTGAGCGCAGAAATGAGTGTGTGTGCATCCGGAGCACGTGTGTGGAACTGCACTTTCATTTTTTAGGGGCTTTTGCCAGTCTTTGCTTGTTTCCTCCTGGTTATCGTGCCAAGAGTAGTTCTTGCCTCGATGTATGGTGGGCAAGATCCACATGGACTGCCATACTGCCATCTCAGAAGAGGCAGGTCAGACTGGTAGCACTGCCACTGTGTGACCCCTGAACTCCAGACCTTGATGGTGCCAAATGGAACCATCTCCACCTTTAAAGACACACACACACACACACACACACACACACACACACACACACATGCATACATATGCATACACACATACACACACACACACACACACACACACACACACATACAGTATACTTATACTAGAGACTGTGTGCTAGGCAAACCTTGTACAACTCAGTTACATCCCAGCCCTTGGTTATTGAAACAGGGCCTGGCTGTGTTGCCCAGGCTAGACTGGAATGTGCCCTAGCCTCCTGAGAGCTGGGATTATAAGCCTGTACCACCACACTCAACTTCAACTCCCCCTTCTTGTAGTCTGTTGTGGCCCAGGCTGTCCTTGAACTTCTGATCCTTCTGCCTTTCCCTCCTGAATGCTGGCATGACAGGGACCACCACCACCACGCTCCGTTTACGCGATGCTGGGGATAGGAGTCAGGCCTTCACGTGTGTTAGGTAAGCACTCCACCCCCTGGGCTTCAGCCTTGGTCCTCAAACCCTGGTTTGAACTGTGGGAAACCAATAGGACGTGGAGCTTCTCTGGTGATGTTTCACAGCACATTCCCTGGCAATGCAGGTTCCAATGGTGGGTGACCACCGCCTCGGCTCTATCCAAGAACATTCTCGCACCTCAAAAGGATGTCCTGTGCCCATTGCCATCATGGGTCCCGCGGTATTTGGGGCAGAGGCATTTTCTCCCTAGCCAGTGTGGCACGTCTCTGAGGCCACGGAGAAGGAAGCACTGTGGGGTGCGTGGGGGAGGGCCACGTTCTAGATGCTGGGACATGGGGAGTGTGGAGGGGGGTGGGAAGGCAGGAGAGGAAGTGGAAAGCACACAGGAGGGTTCCTGGAGCCAGACTCATTTAAGCACCCGCGGTCTGCTTGGCAGCGAAGCGCTTTTTCTATTTGGGTTCTGGTTGAAGCTCTGCATGTTGGCCGCGTGCTCCCGTTGGGAGTTCACAGCTTCTCTCGGTTAGTTTGCGCCCAGCTCCCTGGTTTCCTGGATGCTGAGCCTGGGGCAGGATCCAGAGCCCTGTCCTTTTCATTCACGCTTTGGAGGGTTGCTGAGCACCTACTGTTTGCTGGGTGCTGTTCTGGGAGATGCCTCCCTAGGATGTGGCCCGATGGAGTCATCCCCTTTATCAGCCACTCTGACCCTGTGGCCACTTGCAGAGGCTCTGTCCTTAGGAGGCATGCATCTGTCTGCTGCTGTGTGATGGACACCCTTAGCACCGCCGGTTTGGAGAGCAGACTCTGGTCCTCTCAGACTCCCTAGGGCAGATCTGGAGAGTTAGGGAAGCCCTACTGAGGTTCCCTGAGGCTGTGACTTCTGTGTCAGCCCGGCTGGGCAGCGCTCGCTGGTGGTCCCACATGGCTGGTGGCAGGAGGACTCTGTCTCTTGTCACTGAGTCTCCTGTCCGGGCTTCAAAGGTGCACCCCCGCCCCCCTGCAGCTGTTTCCTAGTGCTATCGAGCCGCCTGCTGTATCTCCTGTGTGGTCACTGTACCACAGCGTGACACAGAAGCCACAGTGTCACGGTCTGGTCCCTCACAGCCCGCACTCTGTCACTAGAGGGCAGAGTCCACGGGCTAGGACTCTCAGGGTTCACTCTCCATGGTTTCCCTGCTGTCCCCAGAGCCACTTTCCTCTTCGATGGCTTTGTGCACTGTGACTAACCTAAAGAAGCGCGGGACGCGGTTTATTTTAGGAAAGTAAAAACGAAGGGTGAGTGGGGCCATTGTCCCAGTGCCGGAGCAGGCTTGATGGAGCCTGGCCAGTAGCCCATGGGCTGTGGCTAAGAGGCTAAAAATGGGGTGGGAGATGCTGGGTGGGAACCCTGGATCTGCCCCTGTGACTGGGTGACCTCTAGCAAGCATCTCACCTCTCTGGGCCGCAGATCCCCTCGGGTATCATAGGTCACAGCTGATGCCTGGCTGTGGTGAGGCTTGGGGTGGGGCTCGGAGGGAACAGGACCTAGCCTGTGGTCACCACGGATTGTCCCCTGTCTAGGCCACACCACACTTCCTGCTGTGCTGCCTCCCCACCCCATTACTGGGGAGGCAGTGAGAGATTTTAGGGGTGGGGTTCTTTGACCGGGACCATCATTGGCCAAAAGCCCGAGGTCATCTGGAAAGGAATAAATACCCCACCTGAAGCTCGTCTGCCCAGGCACCCAGCAAGCCATCTTTGCCTTTTATCTATCTGTCCACACAACAGCCCATCCACCTACCCATCTATCTATCCATCCATTCACTCTCCCGCACCCGTTTATACATCTGCCCACCTGTTTATCCTTCTGTCCATCCATCCATCTAGGGGTGTGGACAAGCAGGTGAGTGGGGAGCTCTGGGAGAGGAGGGGTCAGTTCTGACACAGTGTACAGGAAATGATGCCAGAGATGGGAGCCTGCTTCTGCCTCAGTTTCCTTGGGGACAGGAGGATCGGCATTGGGCCTTGTTGGAGGCCAGCGTGGAAAGAATTAAGCTGCCTGTGGCCAGTCATGCAGGACCTGGGCCTCCGCCACACCACAGGGTAACTGTGTTTGCCTCGACATTGGAGGCTGCCAGCTGGGATTGCTTCCACGTGCCCTAGGGGCTGGAGAGGCCTCCCTTTCCCACCCAAGAGAAAGCCACCAGCTGAGGAGCCAGTGAGCAGGCAGGGCAGGGCTGTGAGTGCTCACCCGTGGCTGCCCAGGGGGCCGTGTGGCTCTAAGGCTGCGTCATGAGCTCCTGCCGGCCCGCCAGCGGCAGGCTGGAGCCAGCAGCAGCCTTGGCAGGGCTCACAGGATCGAGTCAGCATAGACCTGGTGTTGCCAAGGCTGGGAACAGGCTCACTGCTCCTGTTCAGCTCCTGCAGCCTGGGCTCAGCGTCCCGACCCACTCCCAGCCTTTCCAGGCGTTCCCTCCTCTTTCATACCCCACATCCTCTGACTGTGCTGGCTAGCACGGTGCCTGGTACACGCCAAGTGCTGTGCTCAGTGCGTTCATGTCTACTAAATAATTTAGCACTCATAAATACTATTCATGTTTTGTAGAGAAGGAAACCAGGGCACAGAGAGGTTGAATAACCTGCCTAACATTACACAGCAAACATTTAGTAAAGTGGGATTTAAACTCTGGCTAAGGCCAGAATCCCTGCTTTGTAGTATGCATGTGTGTGCAGAGGACGGTGGTCAACGTTGGGTGTCCTCATTTTCCACCTTATTCTAACTTTCACCCCATTTTATTTTGTATATATGGGTGTTTTATCTGCACGTGTGTCTGTGTACCATGTGCATGCACTGCCCACAGAGGCCAGAAGAGAGCACCAGATTTCTTGGAAATGATTACAGACAGTTGTGAGCTGCTATGTGGGTGCTGGGAATCAGGCCCAGGTCATCTGAAGAGCAGCCACTGCTCTTAACCACTGAGTCACCTCTCTGGCCCTGCCGTATTTTTTGAGACCCAGTTTCTTGCTGAACCTGCATCTTACTGATTCCACTGGGGGTTTGAACGTGATTGTGTTTTCATGGCGGGCCATCTTCCCAAGCTTCCAGAATCCCTTTTCATCTCTGTCAGGAGACTACTACTACCTCTCCACACCAGTACTCTGTAGCCATGTGCAGAACCATCTGGTGTACATCAAATGACCTTTCCAAAAATCTAAGTAAATCCAAAGCGACTCTCCTGTTTTTTTCTCATGGTTGCAAGATCACTGCCATAGCTCTAAGCATCGCATCCTCACACAATAGCATCTACAGGCACAATGGGAAGGAGCCGAGGTCTCCCTTTCCCTTTTTGAGGGAAGAAAGTATGTCTAAGAAGGTTATAGCAACCATAGGTCCCATCATCCCAGGCTGGACCATCTGTGTGCGATTGTGGGGTTTCTGGGGGGGGTGTGTATCTGACATTTTCGGGCTCCATGGGGGCCAGGCTGGGAACCTGGAGTGCCTGTCCTATCTCTAATCACACAGCAGCCCTGTACTATAGTGATGGACTCTTTTTACACGCATATGGGGAAACTGAGGCTTGCTGAGGGGTCTCATCCAGCCTCTCTCACCTCACACTGACGGTGGTGCTCTGTGCTGCTGGACTTTGTGTTTGAGCACTGCAGGGTCAGGCTCTGCAGAGAAGGGAGGCCTTCTTTACCTTTTACATGTCTGCAACTAGCTCAGCTGAGCTTCTAGAAGGTTCTAACTTGGCACCATCTTGTGGTGTATTGGAAGGTTTTTTTTTACATTCTGTTTCTGGAAGGGACACAAACCCAACTCCACCTTGTTCCAGCCAAGTGGGTCTACTGAGTACTGTCCTGTGCTGCCAGACACGGCCACCAGCAGGTGGAAATTGATGTCTAATGATCCTGGGGGCTGGGCAGAGACTCCTAACCAGTGCCCCTGAGCAGTCTCTAACCAGCTGGCCTGAGACACATGGCCATGCTTGTAAAGGAGACAAGAGTGTGTTGGTTAACAGCCCCATGGGCAGGGAGAGTCAGAGGCCATTAGAGAAGATGGAAACCTCCCAAGCTACATATGAGTGGATGGGTGGGAGGATGGATGGATGGGTTGGTGGTTGGATGGATGGATGGATGGATGGATGGATGGATGGATGGATGGATGGGTTGGTGGTTGGATGGATGGATGGATGGGTTGGTGGTTGGATGGATGGATGGGTTGGTGGTTGGATGGATGGATGGATGGATGGATGGATGGATGGATGGATGGGAGCATAGATGATTGGATGGGTGGAGGGGTGGGGAAGTGAATGGATGGGTAGAATAGTATCTTAGTTACTTTTCTGTTGCTGTGACAAAACATCATGACCAAGGCAACTTATGAAAGAAAGCATTTAATTTAGGGGCTCACAGTTTCAGAGGGTTAGAGTCCAAGACCACCATGGCAGGGAACATGGCACAGGCAGGCAGACATAGAGCTGTAGCTGAGAGCTTACATCTGATCCATAAGCAGGAGGCGGGGCGGGGGCAGGGGTGAGAGAGAGAGAGAGAGAGAGAGAGAGAGAGAGAGAGAGAATGAGAATGAATGTGTAAGAGAGTGAGAGAGTGCTAATAGCATGGGCTTTTGAAATTTCCAAGCCTGCTCCCAGTAACACACCTTCTCCAACAAGACCACACCTCCTAATCCTTCCCAAACAGTTCCACCAATTGGAGACCAAGCATTCACGTATAGGAACCTATGGGGGCCACTCTCATTCAAACCACACAGATGGGTGGGTGGGTGGGTAGGTGCATGGTGGAACAGCTGGTTGTATGTGGCCCTCCCACCTGCCTTCCTGGGCTCTCCTGGTAGAGCTCCCCTTACTAGCTCTGTGACTCTTCCTCTGTGTAGCCTGCCTCAGCTCAAACCATGTTTAACCCTTTCAGGTCCCTTGTCTCACATCATCTCTGTCCCCTCCTCAGGTCAGGACAAACCTCTCAGTCCCTTGGTGTAATACATGCTGTCCTCCAGCAGCAAATGGTGCCTGGGCATCTTAATATAGATGACATGGAAAAGCTGGCAAGGCCAGTGGAAAGCTACCCCTCCAGGGACGCCTGGTGCTGATGGGTGGTGGCTCTTCTCTTGAGTGTACCCTCTGCCCTGGGCTGAGCTGTGTTGGCTCCGAGGTGGTGGGCATCATAAGGAGGTCGAGCAGTTGCTCCTGGCAGTAGAGCCAGGAGGGTCTGGCCTCAGGATGCCCCCTTGGTGACAGGTTCACAAGCTGAGCATTCTGAGGACTCCTTATGTGTGAGCTGCTTCTGAGACCCCGAAGAACATCAAAGAAGTCTCCCACGGCCATATGTTCCATCTTTGCTGACAATGCCCCTTGGATCTCAGCCAACCATGTGGAGGACAGACACGCAGACCAGTCAGGACTGGCCCTCTCCGATGGAGATGGACTTGATAGACGACAGTTGCTCCTTGGGCCCTGTCCTACAGGCTGGCTCTTCTGCAAGATGGCTGAAGGGCTGGAGAGGGCCATTGCCCACCTGTCAGCATTGCCCTTCTCAGGGTCTGGTGAGTGAGGTCTCCCGGAGGGTGCCTGTGTCCTTGCCAGGGCCACTGTAGGAGGCTCCTCCACTGCTGGGCTGCTGGCTCCAGGCTTAGGGCAGATCACTTCCTATGGGGACCACCCTGACCTAACAGCTGCCCAAGGTCCCACCCCCCACCCAGCTCTCCTTCAGGATTTGGGCTGTGTTGGTATTCTTTTGAGTGAGTGAACAAATGAATGAGGGGTAGATGAATGACTGAGTGAGGAGTGATTAGTTCAGCATGCCCTTGGGTAAAGTGGTTGGGTCTGGGAGGATACACAGGGCAGGAACATCTCGAGTTATAACTGTGTGACCTGGGTGAGAATGTGGCGGGTATGGCCTTTTGCTGGTGTCCCTGGCAGTCCTAGCCTGTCGGGTCAGGGCAAGGTAGCCACACCTGTGGACCATCATTCATTCATTTCCCATTCTCTTTTTGGTTTTCGAGACAGGGTTTCTCTATGTAGCTTTGCACCTTTCCTGGAACTCACTCTGTCGACCAGGCTGGCCTTGAACTCACAGAGATCTGCCTGCCTCTGCCTCCTGAGTGCTGGGATTAAAGGCGTGCGCCACCACCGCCCGACTCATTTCCCATTCTTTTTTTTTTTTTTAAAGATTTATTTATTTATTTATTTATCATGTATACAGTGTTCTGTTTGCATGTATCCCTGCAGGCCAGAAGGGGGCACCAGATTTCATTACAGATGGTTGTGAGCCACCATGTGGTTGCTGGGAATTGAACTCAGGACCTCTGGAAGAACAGCCAGTGTTCTTAACCTCTGAGCCATCTCTCCAGCCCCCTCATTTCCCATTCTTATTGAGTCTCTTCATAAGTCAGAGCTTCCCATAGGGGCTGGGGACCGGACAGGGCCCTGTGCTGATGGAATTATGGACAAAGCAAGGGATGGTGACCTGCTGTTGGGCACACCCGAGATGGAAGGTCCTGGGGATGGTAGGGCAGCTGGGTCTGTTTCTCTCCTCTCATGAGGAAGGGTAGCTCCTGCATGTGCTGAGTGAAAACTTGTACATGTGTGGTGAGTCTGTGGGCCGAGCAGTGCATGTGTGTACCTGGGTGTAGGGGGTGTGCCTATGTGGGGCATGTATTCCTGCCTGGTAGTGGTGGTGGTGCACTTGTGTAAGGGGTATGCATGTGTGAGTGGGGTGTGCATGTATATGGGAAGTTGTGCCTGTGGGGGGGGGTTATACTCATGCTTGTATGTGAGGTATATATTAGTTCATCTGTATGAACTAATATGCCTGTGTGTATGAGGATGCCAGTGGGGTGTGTGGAGATGTGTGCTTTTGTGGGGAGGTGTGCATGTGTGTTCCTGTGAGAGTGTGCCTGTGGGGGTCTGCATGTGTGGGGTACATGTGCCTATGAGTGTGTGTGCATGTGTGGG
>CABHPQ010147571.1:0-43025 GCA_902168405.1 Peromyscus aztecus
GTTCTTGTTATATGTAGTTTCATTTTTGTTAAGGTTATTACCTTTCCTTTCTCCTGGACAAATACTTAATAATAGTTTTTATTGTATATAATTTTATTATGTTAGGATTAGAACCTTCCTTCTTAATTAGACAAAAAAAAAAATGGAGAAATGTTATGGGAATTATTGATGCTGGCCCGTTAGCCAATTGTAGTGAGTGGCTTGGCCCAATGGGTGTCATCTTCTCTGGAGAGATGAGTCCCAGTAAGAAGCCAGGGAAGGAGACACTTGCTCTCTCTTAGATGGTGCGGAGCTGGCAGAGAACCATTGAGAAGTGTGGCTGGCAGTTTGGTCCCCATCTCCCTTGGGAACCAAGAGGCAGCAGCAGCTGGATCAGCAGCATTGTGGCACCTTCGTTCTGTATTATGAGTATACTGATTTTACCTGTTAATAAACTGACTTGATCCCAAACTTCCTTCCCTCTTTACCATAAGTGTCTAACAAGGTCAAAAACAGAGTCTACACAAACACACTGTTGGTGGTAACTACGTGAAAACTGTGGATGAATTAGAAAATGCTCAAACATAAGGTGAAAGAGCGATCTTTTTTTCCAGATCCCTACGCATAAGCTATTATTACCATAGACCACTGAGAAGCCTCGGGAAAAAAAGAACTCTAAGCCGAGCCCTCCCACCTCCATCCAACCTACTAACACACCAACTTCCAGTATTGAGATTGGTCCAGTAAATAAACCCTCTACCTTGAGAACTGCCTCCTCCCCAACTCCCCAGAACCCTACAGTATTCTAAGAACAGAGCACACAAACAGTATGTTTGGGTATCTGTAATTTACCCCATAAAAGCATCCCTATCACTGTAAACAAGATGACTTAAGAGAAGCAGGCCTTCAAGCCCGAAGTACTCAAGTTCACATCCTTTGGCTGCAGCTTCTGAGTGGCCAAAACCAAGTAGACAGAACTCATCTCACAGCTATAGTGACTACAGCTCAAAACTCAGCACAATGGTAGGTCTTTCAGGAGTCATTGCAGTCATCCAGATGTTTCCCTCAGCTCAGAGCAGCGAATTTCCTTCTCCGATTTTCATGTGGCCAGCATCCACTCTTCTGTATGTGTCTGCCCAAAGTTTGCTGGTTTTTAGCAAAACTCTATCTACACTGAAGCAAGCTTGCTCTGATGACTCAGTATGAGCTGAGTACAACTCCAAAGATTCTGTTCCCAATAAGATGTCATTCATAGTCCTCAAGGAATTGGGGGGGGGGGTGGTTACTAAAAGGACTTTTTAGTAACACGTTTTAACTTTCAATTTCCCTACTAATCAATAAGCTTAGTATAACGGGGTGTAGATCAGATTTCCAAGTTCAAAAGAACTACGCCCAATGGTTATAAGGTATGATTCCCCACCTGAGCAGACTGAGCCTTCATCCTAGTGGCTCTTGTTCAGCAACTAACACCCTCCACTGCCACTCAACAACATAAATTACCCTCAAGTCTACTACTAATTTGAATTAAATAAAAAAAAACAGATAAACAAAAAATCAGGTTAAATTTGTATAATGGAAATGTCTCAATAAGACAAAAAAAATAATGAAGATTTCATCTCTTCGTGGTACAGCACTGTACTCTGTAAGCTACTTCTGTTTGCAGAACACACAGCAGTAAAGCAGAGCCTGCCAGATTATCCTGCACATCACCCATGTTCTACGAGCCTCCTCCCTTTCTAGTTTCCTGGATTCTACAAGTACTGGTGATACGATGGGAAAAGGAAAACAATGGAGAGGAAGGCTTAAGTGGCCCAAGTAATGGGAGGGTAGTGTAGAGAAGGAATAGAGGGAAAGATAACACTAAAGGTATTAGAGAAGGCCACATGGAAGTCACATGCATCACCTCCTCCAGAACTCACACCTCAGTATAAGACATTGAGACTAGATTTCAACATGAATTATGAGAAGACAGTGTTCAGGACACCCAGGGTAACAACATCTTACTGGCTGGTCAGTATCAGTACCACTGAAAGGAATGTAACCAGAAGGGTTATACCATGTTGGTCTACTGTAAAGACACCACCTATGCTCAAAGGATACAAAGTGGAGGAAATCAATTCTCTAATCACCACTTTCCAGAAATGTCAGAAGTAGTGCAACATATTAAACAATACTGCAGACACAATCACTTCACTGCATCTTAGCCTTTGGGATAAGATCAGGTAAAGATATTTGGGAATATCACGGTACAAATGAATCAATTTTTTTATTGGTAAGTGGGAGGGATTTGAAAAGTTTTAGCAACCTTGCAGATGGCCACCCTAGCATGTGCAAGGTCTGGCTTTGATGTTCAATATCTAATGAAAATTTAAAAGTAAAAACCAATAAAAATTCAGCCATGAAAAACAAGTAGTAGCCCTTATTTGAATTCTGGTTAAAAACAGACATCCTAGTCAGAAACCTTCCTGATCCAACCACAACTATTAAAAATACTATTCTCCAAATGCTTCCCCTCTTTGATAATTGTTCAAAAATCATACCTAATAACACACAATACTTTCCTCTGTGTCCCAACGCATCACTGTATTAGTATTCAAGGAAGTCGTTCTGAAAACTAACTAGGAAATTGACGTTTCTTTTCCAGAGCTTTTAACATTAAGCACAGTCACTTTAACCTTACTGCCCTTTCACTTGTAGATAGAGTGCAGCCTACACACCTTACACTCACACTTTATGAACAAACATTGTTTTTAACTCACCTTCCAACACATATCCTTTTCAGACAGACATGCTGAATTAGAAGCATTTTAAAAGGCAGTCTGTGCTTATCTAACATGGCACACCTAGCTTATCTGGCTCTGAGTTCAGCTGGAAAGGGGGATACACCTGGTCCTTCATAAAGAAACCAAACTGCAGTAAATGGCCCAATATCCAGCAGCCACTGCTTTAAAAACCCTCATGCTGTAGAGCAGTGGTTCTCAACCTTCTTAATACTACAAACCTTTAATACAGTTCTTCATGCTGTGGTGACCCCAACCATAAAATTACCTCCGTTACTACTGCATAACTGTAATTTTACCACTGTTATGATCATAATGTAAATATTTTTGGAGACAGAGGTTTGTCAAAGGGGTTGCAACCTAGAGGTTGCGAACTGGTACTCTAGAGTAGGATAATACACAACAGTATTTGCATGACTTAATTTGCCTTCATCAAAATAAAACAGTGTCTGCACTTATTCTTTCCTTAGGCCTCTTTCCAGGAAAACTGCAGTGACATATTTCTAGATGTTTGGTTTTACTCACTTTATCTCAATCTCAACTGTTAAGCTGTACACAGACCGATTAAGTTTTACAAAATGCTAGTGTATGTAGATAAGTAATAAATGCCAAAACTTTAATGTATTTATAAATATGTCATGTAAAGCTCTGTGGGCCCCTGTGATGTGGGATCCCATTCAAAAAATTAATGTATTCATTGTTAAGCATCAATTCCTCAATATACAATAAAATGTAAAAGTTGACATAATGGCTATTTCAGTAACACAAAAACAGATTTGGGGGGGGGGGCACGCAACTCTGCTACCAGAACTTGATAAGTAGATTTCAGTATCATTAGCTACACGCGAGCTTTAGAGTGAATGACATGAGACCCTGCTTGAAAACAGCGGCAGTAAACAAACAATGGGTGCAGAGCTGGGCGTTAATAGTACATGCCTGTAATCCCAGGCTGCAGCATCTAAGAAAATAATTAAAGGATAATATGCTGTGGGATGTTCTGTATGGCAAATGTGTTGCTAATAAAACACTGATTGGTCAGTGGCTAGGCAGGAAGTATAGGCAGGACTAACAGAGAGAATTAAAAGAACAGGAAGGCGGAGGGAGTCATTGCCAGCCGCCGCCGCCAGGGCAAGCAGCATGTAAAGATGCCGGTAAGCCACGAGCCACATGGCAAGGTATAGATTTATAGAAATGGATTAATTTAAGATATAAGGACAGTTAGCAAGAAGCCTGCCACGGCCATACAGTTTGTAAGCAATATAAGTCTCTGTGTTTACTTGGTTGGGTCTGAGTGGCTGTGGGACTGGCAGGTGAGAGAGATTTGTCCTGACTGTGGGCCAGGCAGGAAAACTCTTGCCACAATAATAAAATGAGGATTTAAAATCTCAAATTCACATTATGCAAGAGATTCCATAAAATATTGGTCTGATGGTGATACTTAGGAAGCTTCAAAAGAAACATGGATGGAAATTCAAATATGGCAGTTTACAGAACAGGCCATTATCAGAGGATCTAAGCATCAACTGAGGCACAGTTACCCTAGGAATTATGGACTAAGTATGACCCACCTTCATCTGCCACTCAATCCAGAGCAAACACATACTTCTGGCTTTCTCCTTCTTGACACTCCTTCAACATAGCTCTTCCCCCAGACCTAGGCCTTTAGAGCTCTGACACTGCTCCCCTGCCCTCTGGCCCAGCTGCAGGCTTGCACCAGCTCTCTAGGCTCTCTTGCCTTACTTAGGCCTCCACCTACACACACATTATCTGCCGGACTCTGAGGCTTTGGAGTGCTCATTCATGTTCTGCCACTTGCTATGGCAAGTCAGACTTCTTGGTCTCCATAACCCAATAAACCTGTCCCTGCAAACCCCACCACACACACACAGATGCTACTAAGTATATTCACTGATAAAGTCCCTAGAAACACTCCCTTTTGTGCACAAGTAGTATAGTTTTCATTCAAGTTGAAATAGTCTTTCAGTGACCTGAAAAACCATGTGACACTGTAGTATCTATCAAATCAGAAAGCAATCAAGTTACCCCAAACTGGTAAGGTTTTACCAAGGGGGCATAGAAGCCAACCTGAGGCCAAGTGAGCATCAATATAGGAGGGGAAAAAAAGCATCTTGCAACATAAACACACCCCTTCCCTGTGACCACAGGCTATTCTGTTGCCTAGTATACTATGTTTTTGGCTGATAATTCTCGGCTTTTGGTATTTTGCTCATATAAACTGCTCTCTTACCTCTTCTCAGATCTTAGCCAAACTCTTGTATCTGTTTTTAATTCAATTTATGAAGTTAACATGACCGTGTCAATATTTCCTGTTATAGCTACAATGCCTGATCAGACCATGGGAGCTAAAGATAAGCAACTGCCTTACTGAAAGCTTTTCCTTAAAAACAATGATCAAATCTAAGAAACCATAGTGACAAAATTCAACTTTCAAAGTAACCAAAACTAAAGATTTGTAGGTCGTATGCAGTGGGGCAGAGCAGGGAGCCAGCTTTGGACCCCATCTATTCTAGGTAGGTATTGTACCACTGAACATTACATCCTTAGCTAATAACCAAGTTTGTAAGGAGGTTAGCCTATATAGTTGGTTAATACTGGAAAACAAGTTGAAAATGGTAAAAGGCAGCTGATGAGTGAAGAAAAAAAACACATTCTGTGCGCTCATTTAATTTTTAAAATTTAATCTGTTTAAAAACTCACAGCTCACCCTGTGTGTAATGTTATCCAATCAAGTCATACAGTAAGCTGTAGCAGGAGTGATGGTGCATGTGATGTACACAACCTGTGTTCATTGTTTTTTTTTACTCAAAGAAATTATACTTCTGAGGGCAAAAGACCTTAAGGATCTGAGGCTGCTCCAGCATTAGAGCAGGTTTTCCACCTCCTGTTTCCTAAATGTAACTGACTGCTTACATCCAGCTCAGAGTCCAGGATCTGACAAACTCAGCTATGATCTAAAGTGAAGATGAGCCAGCTGCCTTTCTTGTTGCTCACACTGATGCCAGGTTCTTATCTGATGAACTCGAAACTCCAGAGGTGTGAGAACTAACAGACTTAACTTTGTAGAAGGAATCTATCACAATTCACTTAGGACATCTTCTAGGGACATAGACAGAATCAAGCATTTAATGCAAAGAAAACTTGTTAGCAAGGGAGTGCTTACAAAGAGGCCAGGCTGGGGCTATGGAGCATTGTGACCAAACCAGTTATTTTAAAACTATTAATAGCCGGGCGGTGGTGGCACACGCCTTTAATCCTAGCACTGGGGAGGCAGAGGCAGGCAGATCTGTGTGAGTTCAAAGCCAGCCTGCGCTACAGAGTGAGTTCCAGGAAAGGTGCAAAGCTACACAGAGAAACCCTGTCTCAAAAAAACAAAACAAAACAAAAAAAAAAAAAAAACCCCACAATTCATAGATGCTAATCAAATTTGTTAAAAGAATGGGTTTTTTTGCTCATTTTAATGCAAATTACTTTAAATGATTCTAAAATAACTTGGCATACATACAATTCGTTTCTTAGTCATCAGAATACTTCACCTTGGCAATGCATGATACACATAAAGAGTGCAGGCGACCTCAGGTAGTAGTCCCTCCTTACGCCTTCCTGAGAAGACACGAGCTCTTTGTTGTTGGCTGCTGCACATGCCAGACTAAGTGGCTCATGAGCGCCTGGAGAATCATCTGCCTCCTCCTCCATCCACTAAGGAGCAATGGGATGTTCATGCTGGTTCTAGGGATCCAAACTCAGGCTCTCCATTGAGTCATCTTCCCAGCCCAAGACATTTAATAATAAAAATGAGCAGACTGGATATTATAAACAATGCTGACCCTATAAAGTATAAGGCAGCTCCTGTACACACTAAAGATGATCAATGGTCAAAACCACCCTGGAAGAAGTCACCCATACAGAGATCAGCAGACAAATACATTTTTGGTACAGAAATAACTAGTTGATGTGTGAACTAGCACTCCAATTTGATTGCTCCTGGATAAATTTCCTACTTTAAGGAGATGACGGGGAATAAACCCAAGGTCCCATCCATGCTAGGCAGGTGCTCTGCCACTGAACTACAATCGCAACCCCTTACCTCCCAATGCAGGAGTAAAACACACATTTTTCGTCTACTTCTAACGTCTAAAGACCAAAAACACTTGGCATAGATACAGTTTGTCAGAACAAAACAAAGAGTTGGAGCCAAGCACAATGCAGCCTCTGCTCTAACAGCTACAACAGATGGAAAGGTAATTTACTGCCATATATTTGGGGAGAAAGACAAAAGGACAAAAAGTAGTTAGTTGGACATGGTGCTCACTCTTTGGAGATGCGTGTAAGAGCAAACGTTCAGGACCAGCCTTGGTTATATAGCAATTCTGAGGATACTCTGGGTCACATGGGAAAACCTTGGCTTTTTTTAAGGTTCTTAGAACAGATAATGTCACGTCATTTTGTTGCGGTATATTTGATAGCACTGTGAAAGCTGAGACTGTGTTAATAAAATCAACCTTGGGTCAGGAAGCGGAGCCAGCAACTAGTTGACAGGAATTAGCCATAAGAGTATAGAGGAGCCAGGGAGATGGATAAAGAGATGCAGGAAAAGAATAGAGAGGGACTTGGAGTTTTGGCAACCTTTTTGGTTTGGGATGGCTGGAAGGCCAAAAAGGAAGGTCAACTTGTTGCCTCTCAGCTTCTCTGAGCTAGCAGGTTTTCACCCCAACATCTGATTCCTGAATCTTTATTGGTAAATAGAACGGTAGTGACTTAGTTAAAAGCTACATTTGGCAGTAGCCACAGAGCCGGTGCTGGCAGGACCAGAAATCCCACCAGGCCACCACCTGAGCAATGGGCACTGACTTTGAGGCCTCAGGGCCACAGACAAACATCGGTAGATTCAGGTGCAGCCACTAAGCTGATGAAAAACATCTGACGCCCAACGTGGAGCACCAAATGTAACAGGCCTTTCTTTGGATCACCAGCTCCTGAATAATGAATGACACAAAGACTTCTTATTAATTTTGACAGCTTGGCCTTACCTTAGGCTTGTTCCCAACTAGCTCTGAAAACTTAAATAACCCATTTGTACTAACCCTACTTTCTGACACAGGGCTTGTTTCCTCTCCTCAGTACAGTATGTCCGACGACTTCCTCCTCAGAGTCTGGCTGGCAAATCTCCCACACCCCAGATTACTCCCAGAGTCCTGCCTATCCTCTCCTGCTTAGCTATTGGCTGCTCAACTCTTTATTAAACCAATAAGAAGATGCCTTAGATGGGTGACGTAAAACAGCAACACATCTTCACACAGTGTGATTAAATATCCAGCAACATCATTTACCTTAAGAAAATTGCTTAGTCTCTGTTTCACTGGGAACATGTGTTTCAGAACTAGGAAAGGAAAAACTTAATAGAAACAAGAGGTGATGGAATTAATGGGAAGAAAATCTCATCAATTACAAACTGTATTTTAATAGTAATATTTGATAATAATAGTAGTTTTTGAACTTTATCAAAAGTTTGTCTTTCTTGAAGATAGTAATATTTGATCTTTCATTATCATCCACATACACTATATATATTTATACATATACATATATACTATACCATTCTATCATGATAGCTTTCCTAAGAGAGAGAATAAAGCTGGACATCCCAGCAATGCATTATTTTTGTAGCACTGTGCCTCTTGGTCACAGCTCCATAAAGGAACCACACAAATCCAAACAAACTGTGACTATTTGCATTAGCGCGCTTGAACTAAAATGCAGACTTTTGTGTAACACATGTATGTGTTCATGTGTGTGTACACATATATGGGCATGCAAGTAACAGTCAGGGGTCAAAGGTTGGAGTCTTCCTTAACTGTTCTCCAGGTTACTTTTAAAGGCAGAGCTTATCACTAAGCCTGAAAGCACAACCATCTGACTGGCCAATGAGACCCAGGATCTTGCCAGTCTCCATCACCTCATACTGAGTTACAGATGTGTACCTGTGACCAGCTTTGTGTGGCTTCTGGAATCCAAACCTACACCCTCATACTGGTACAGCAAACACTTTACCCACTGACTCTCTGCTGGCTCCCTAAAATGTAGACTATGTTTAAGTAAAGTCTTGTTAACTCAACTTTGATAATTTCAGCATAAAAATTCATACAGAACATCTTTCTTGAAAAAAAAACTGTCTTAAAACTGTAAGTGATAATTTGATCAAGTGAGACAGTAAGGAGAAAATGAAAAGCATTTAAAAAAACCTGTTCACATATGATCCCAAGTACTGCATGCATGTGGGTACCCATCCAGTCCAAGTATGTGCTTCATACAAGGTTTTGGTCTCTTTATTGTCACTCTGAAGTACAACAAGCAGCACCCCTTACCTGCTAAGGAGTCTACAATTCTAAGTTGACCTAAAAGAGTAGATGGTTGCACACCATACATACTTCTGTCTTATACAATAATTTAGTTAAGAAAAGTACAGTAAAAGATTAAAAATGTCAATATGGCACTATGGTCCAGCAATAGCCAAGTTGGTGGGCATCATATACAGTTTGGATACAAGGACAGAGATATTTCACTCTCTTGGTAGATAAGACAGCCCAAGATTTCAAACAACCTAAAACTTACAAAATGTATATTTCTGCAATTTGCCACATAATATTCTCAGACTGCAAGTGACCAGCTCCCCTTAATTCTTGGGAAAAAAAGAAAGATAAAAAGGAATAACTAAGCACACACTTAGGCAAGTGTGTTCTGTCTTCTCACTTCTATTGCTATTTACATTCTGTATTTTTCTATCTCCCAAGTAGTTCAGAGCTAAGAGCACAGAAAGAAGAGTGTTACCAATGAATCATCTGAACTATTAGTAAATTGATCCCAACTGTGATGACTGAATAAAACATTCACTAACAGGAACCTGACTTAGACACCTTCCCCTACTAGACTTTATTTTAACATTTTATGAAAAACATAAGACATATAAATAAAAAATGCTCATAAAGCTACTGAATAGACTAACATTTCCTTTTATTTATTACCAAAAACAAGATAGCCATGTGCAAGCCCACCCTCAAAATGAAGCTTTAAGATGAATCCTAGTGGTCAAACTGACATTCTGGTCCTTCTGTTGCTCGGTGCTCCATTGTAGGGATACGGCAATGTGTTCTGGAGGAGCTACATCTATCACCAGAGTTCAGAGCAGTCTGGTAAGCCGCCCCTCCTCCTTCCTCATGTATGACTCCATCACAGTTTATAAATTCTCAACACCTTCCCACCTCCTCTGCCAACAGGAGCCTGTTCCTGGGCAAAGGTCTACTTGCTCTGGCTCCTGCTAGTTTGGGTTTGCCCCACAGGTATTCACAGTGTTCATTTTCTCATGGTTGTCCAGAAACTGCAGTTGCACTTGTGGGGAGGTCTTCTATGTAGGAGCCACTACTCACTTTCCCTAGTTAAAACCTTCTACTATCTGTAAAACACACGTAGTGATACCACAAATGACATACCTTTATATTTTCTACCCTTAATATTTTGATTAAGTTACATTCGATTTTAAAAGCCAAGACACAGGGCCTGCTGGCACACACCTGCAACTCCAATATCTAGGAGGCTGAGGCAAGAGGATTACTACAAATCTGAACCCAGCCTGGGCTGGACAGGAGTTCCACTTCAGTCTAGCCTGGACTACATAGCAAAACCCCTGCCTCAAACCTATTGCTGAGGGGGGAGGGGGGGGGGGGGGGGGGGGGGGGAGGTCAAACTAAATCAGGAAGTACTGTCACTAGAAATTGAAAGTATGAGAAAATACCCAGACCAGAGACTTGCTGATGTGGCTCCTGTAACTTTGCATAAACCAACACAAGTTCACCCAAAGATGTGCACATGAACACGTAAGCATCAATCAAGACAGGGGCCCTTTTGAATCCTGAGGAATACCTCAGAGGACCAACATAGCCAGGAGGCTCCAAAGACTGGTGAGACACGACTCACTGCTAGCAGCTAGGACTGGGTCGAGATTCTAAGCCTAAGCATCTTTATTACCTATTGTAATTTTTGAAATTTAAAAAAAAATTTAAATTAACACTGTCCAGAGACAATGGGACTCCACACTACTCAACATACAAACAAAAGGGAGCAAGGGACATTGGTGACAGATGCTAAGCCCAAGAAGATGTCATAGAATTTATCAGAGAAGCCCTAGGCAGGAAGGAGTCAGCCCAAAGGCATGAACAGCAAAGAGCCAAATGGAAATTTCCAGGCTAAAGGAAAAACATCACAGACAATATAATGTGCAGAAAACGAGCAAAGAGAATAACAGATCTTCCTAAGTAAGAAATTACAACAGAGTAAGGAAAAAAATGTTTTAAAGAACATTGAAAATAAGTTAAGTTACATTTAAAAAGTAAGAAAACAGTTTTAAAAGAAACTTTTCTGAAATAATATTCTTTTAACTCTCATAGTTATTAGTAACTATAGTAGTGCAGATTTGGAGACCTCCCCCATGCATACTGTCACCTCTGGTACTCCATCCCCTGACCCTGCAGCCCCACTCAGTGATCACCAAGAATCTTGTGCAAACTTTGTGACTCACCTCCAAACATTATTCTGGGATGAGGCCCCACCCCTCCCTGAGGATCCACAGGCAGTTCACAGTTGCTACGAGAGGGACAGCCATTTTATTTGCAGCTACCAGTCAAGTTATCCATGCTTCTGCAGATAACCCCTGACCCATGCTTCTATAAAAACCCTAATTAAATATATTTGGTCATTGCCTCATTTAGAGAAGAGAGGAGAGGAGAGGAGAGGAGAGGAGAGGAGAGGAGAGGAGAGGAGAGGGGGGGAGGGAGGGAGGGAGGGAGGGAGGGAGGGAGGGAGGGAGACATGAAAGTACAAGGGAGGGTAGTCAGGTAGAAGAAAGGGAGCAGAGGAAACAGGAGGGGTCTGAAAGAAGGTAATGGAAGATATCAAAATACCTTATATACATGAAAATGCCTTCCTGAAACCCAGTAGGTATAATTAATATAATCAAATTGAAAACGAAGAACCACCTCTGCTCTGTAATACAATCCAAACCAGGAAGACTGTCCCCTCTCCTCACACCAGTACTGGGGGATGTTCTTTGGTGCTGTTTATGGTTTCACAGTTGGAAAGGAGTTGCTAGATCATGCTCATGTAGCTCTCTCTGCCTGACAAAACTTGGAACACCACCACTCCAAAAGAAAAAAAAAAAGGTAAGCCATAATGAAACCACTTATGTTAGGTAGAATTTGTTTCAAACACGTCCTTGATGTCATCCTCTTACACAGAAGACCGCCCGGACCTGTATTTCTCTGTCTGTACTTCTTTTACTCAGAGCCAACAATGACAAGAAAACATTTAGTGGAAGTTTTAAATTGTTTTTATTATATTGTAGCTACGGTTGTTCTGGTTTCATTATTATTGTCATTAATCAAGATCGTTTTGGACATAATTCATAAATTAAACTTTATTATGGGTGTGTACATGCAGGAAAACTTAGTATACATAGAGCATGGTGCAAACCATGCTCAGGAGTCCATGAAGGAACACACCACATTTCCAGGTTTTTAAGTTACTTAGAATTTTGAAAGTAAATATTTTCTTTAAAAAAAAAAAAGAAAGAAAGAAAAAAATAAAAAATAAATAAAAACAAGGTTGTCTGCCATTTTATAAAACCACCATAATCCCTAACAACAAATTTATTCTTATACAGGCTGATAAGTGTAGTCTCCACCCCTCATGAAGGAAACTTTTCTTTGTAACACATGGAGATCATTACAGAAAATCACAACCAATCAAAATGCAGAGTTGTGGAAGCCCAGTTCCAACTGCTACATCTGCAATACAACTGGACCTAAGACTCAAGGATCACTGGAGGAGGGAGGGGGGAGCAAGAGGAACAGAACGGAGACTCGGTGTTTTCTTAGGAATGTCAGAGGCTACACCCATAAAATCTTACCAACATGACTGCCTAGACATGAGCTGAACAAGGACTACAGCAATGGACATGCTAAAGTGGTCAGGAGAAAGTCCAGGAGGCCTCAATTATACACAAAAATCTACAAGCAACTAAGTAATGCTCAGTGGGAGAAAGCACACCAACTGGTTATCCAATACCAATAGCCAGCCCTGAAAACATCCATACAAGTAACAGACTAATAAGCAGGTTCTATTTATGTATTTAGGAAGACACACACACACACACACACACACACACACACACGCAACAACAATTAATGAAAAAAGGAGCCATGAATGTGAAAGACAGCAAAGAGGAGTATATTTTAGGGTTTGGAGGGAGGAAAAGGAAGGAAAGAAATAACTATAATCTCAAAAACTAAAAGAAGCAATTAAAACTAAAATAAATTAGGTTGTCAACACAGTGTGCATTTTGTCTCTCCATCATATATAGTGACTACTCATTATCAAGTGTGCAACTGCTGCTGACCCCACAGCCAGCAGCAGAGCAAGTCTATAGCGTAGGAGGGTATCAACAAGCTTCAATGAGGCAGCCATCTGCCTAACTTAGGAAGGTAGCAGTAACAGTGGTGTATGTGCTGTCACATGACATGAAGATAAATAAAGAAAAATCTAGTTTTGAAATAAATCTCCACCCCTAATATGTGACTAGAACTCACAGTCTTTTAAATGACTGATAAATAGCAGACATGATGCTTTAAAACAGATGTACTAACAAGTACTGGCGCACGACTTTAACCCCAGTGCCCAGGAGGAAATGGCCAGGTAGGATGACAGTGAAGGCTGCCTCTCACACCACCACCACCAAGACGAAACAGAAACAAAACTCAAGTCCTTCTTTTTAGACTCCAGACATGGTGGCATATTAACACTTGGAAAGGCAGAGAGGCAGGAGGATCAGGAATTCAAGGCCAGTATCTGCTGCATAGTGAGCTTGAGGCTAAGCCTGGATAACATGAAACCCTGTCTCCAAACACTTAACACAAAAGCATGACTTCAACTAACCAAAAATGAGATAGACTGGCTGAATTAACTAGAGTTAGCCTTCTTTTCTCCGAGAAACATGCCATATGGCTAACGACACTCACAGACTACTAGCCAATGGATGGGAACAATCTATCAAGAGAACAGACTGAAAACAGGCTACATACCTACTCTGACAACTGATAAAGCTGGTTCATCCAAAAGTTGCCAGAGAGAATGAAGGTCATTCGTGCTTAATAAAGGGAACCGTTCATCAAGATGTAACAACTGTAAATGCACATCCACCAAACATTACAGCTTCCAATCTCATAATAAAAACAGCAGTGAACAGAAAAGGTCAGATAGGTCCTTATATAATAAGAGTGGGGGGGGAGCGTGATTCCAGAAGAAACAGGTGTGCGGCGTGAACATGGGGAAGCAGAAGAAAACAAGGAAATATGCGACTATGAAGCAAATGCTTAGTTTCAGAGATGAGAGACTTAAAGAAAAGGATAGATTAAAGCCTAAAAAGAAAGAAAAGAAAGATCCCAGTGCGCTGAATGAAAGAGAAGTCCCCCAGCATCCGTCCTGTTTATTCTTCCAGTATAATACACAACTGGGTCCACCGTACCACATCCTCGTTGATACCAACTTCATCAACTTTTCCATTAAAGCCAAACTGGACTTAGTGCAGTCAATGATGGACTGTCTGTACGCCAAGTATATATCCCTTGCATAACTGATTGTGTGATAGCTGAAATTGAGAAATTGGAACAGAAGTAGCGAGAGGCACTAAGGATCACCAAGGATCCACGATTTGACCGACTTCCATGCACACACAAAGGAACCTATGCTGATGACTGTTTGGTCCAGAGAGTCACTCAGCACAAGTGTTACATTGTGGTCACAGTTGACCAGGACCTCAAACGAAGAATCCGAAAGATCCCTGGAGTTCCTATCATGTACATTTCTAACCATAGGTACAACATTGAATGGATGCCAGATGATTATGGAGCTCCTCAGTTCTAATTCTTACTCAACAAAATTTGCTTGCCTTTCTTTGACCAGCTTTCTCTGCTGTCAATTAATTAAACACACTTTTTGATGTTAAAAAAAAAAAAGAGTGGGGGATTACATACCTTAAATTTATCGTAAATGGGGAAAACCAACTGAAAACTAGCAAAGAAAACCAGTAGCTAAACCATAGCACAAAGTGGGCACAACTACCACCTACTGCATGGTGCATCCAACAGAAACAAAACACATTCTCCTCAACAGCCAAGGAAAACTCCTAAAATTGACCACATTCCAGGCCACAAACCAAGTATTACCAAATGCAAAAGAATCAAAATAACCTCTCTTATCCACCAGATCAACATGCAATAAAATTAGAAATCAACTGCTAAAAAGCTGAAGCAATGACAGAAATACATGGAGACTGAACAATACATCTTTAGATGACCAATGAAAACCTCAGCAAAGAAAAAAGTTCCTAGAAACTCATAAGCCAGGACATCTGGGGAACAGCTAAGGCAATAGCTCTGAGTGCTTACACTAAAAGACAAAACAAGCAAACAAACAAAAGAAAGATCACAAATAATCAAATAATGTACCCCAATATCCTGGGAAAACAAGAGAATCCAAATGCAAAAGCAACAGATGGTAAAAGATGATACAAGATCAAGGCAGAAATTAGTGAACCTGAGACTAAAAATAACAGTGCACACAGTCACGTCAGTTAATTCTTTGAAAAAATAAGTCAGAATAACAAACCCTACCCTAACTGGCCAGAAGAAAAAAGAGAAGACTCAAATTAATAAATTTAGCAGTGAAAAGAGGTTACTACAGACTTCAATTTAGTAAGTCAGTCACTTAGGAATTCTGTAAAAAATTTACTCTCTAAAAAAATCTACATGGAATGGTATATTCCTAGGCCATGCATGACCTACCAGAATTAAGAAGATAAAAGCAGCTTGATATCAGTGCCACTTAAGCAATATTTTAAAAGCTTCTCAACAAAGAAAAGTCCACATTCCAATGGATTCACTGGCAAATTCTACCAAGCTTTTAATATTTTTACACTTATTTTCTTGAGGAAAGAAGAGGTTGTCACATCTCAAATATGAAGTTCAGACACTTGGAGTAGTTCTCTCCTTCCTACCATGTAGGTTCCTCAAACTCATTCTACTACAGCATTACATCAATACCCACCCTGGATAAGGACACAAAGAGAGCAAACTAGCGACAATTTCCCCAATGAACGCACATGTATAAACTCTCATAAAATTCTTACAAATCAAACTCAAGATACATTAAGATGACACGCCATGACCAAGTCGACTTTATCCTAGAGATGCAAGATTGGTTCAACATACACAGAACTCAGCACTTAAGGGGATTTAAGGGCAGCGCCCTTCATAATGAAAAGTCCAGAAGCGGAAGGAACACGCCTCAACATAACAAAGGTTATATGCAACAAACCAATGGCCAACTATACTATGAGAGAAAAAACTGTTTCCTCTAAAATTTGGACTGAGACAGTGACCCTATTCTCTTTATTCTTATTCACCATGGTGCTGGAGTCTTACCAGAGAACAAGGCAGGAGGAAGAAACAAAGAAAAAGACACAGACACAAACTCCTTGAGGTCTTACCTAGGTTGCTCTTTAGGATGATCAATTGCTGGTGTGCAGAATCTGGACACATCATCCAACTTTGCTGAGCAGCTGGGCAATTCAGCACAAAGAATGGAGGAGTGGTGGCAGCAGCAGGGGTTTTCTCTGCCACAGGCCAGTCAGGAAATGCTGAGCAGAACTGGCCTGCCTTCCTCACAGCCTGCCTTCACATCAACAAAGGATGGGCTGATATACATACCTTCCCAACACTACTCTTCAAAAGACACCCAGTATTCACACACTTTCCTTTCTAGCTCATCTATACCTGCCCACCACAACTTTCTGGGTGTATCTGAAAATAAATGGCTTTGATTAAGGGTCCGGTTCTATAGGAATCAAACCTAACAGAGCCACCCTCATGGTTCTGCTTGTAGGAGTTTTGTTAAATGAAATTAGATTTTGTATGTTGTGGGATGACTGCAGAATGGTTCACAAACTTATCTCTGAAGAAAGGATTGCTCTTGGAACACTTAAGAGAAAAAGATGTGCAGTCTTAATATCTTGATATCTGGCAGAGATGCCAATCAGAAGCACAGTGACAGTCTTATCTGATTAAAAGATGCACTCCAAAATGCCCATTGTTCACATATATATACCTACTTAAAAGTTTATTTACTTATGTGTATGGGTGGTCTGTGTATGCCCAGTATCCAAGGAGGTGAGAAGAGGTTGTGAGATCCCCTGGGACTGTTGTGAGTCACCTTGTGGATACTGAGAACTGAACCCAAGTCCTCTAGAAGAGCAGCAAGGGCTCTTACTCGCTTATCTATCTACCACTTTAGCCGATATACCTACATTTTTAAAACTAGACAAAGTGTATACTTTGTGTTGTTTGTTTTCTTTTTTTAAACACTTACAGGGAAAGGAAAAGACAAGAATACACCATGAACTGGTATCCATGCTTAATTTAAAAAAATAAATTAATTAATTTCTATATACTAGAAGTAAAGCACACATAGTCAACCAAATGCCAAATCGGGCATGGGGCTCACACAAGGTTTGCCTAAATACTTTAACAAAATATGGGCATCACATCTGTCATCCCAGCACTCAGAAACCCAGGAAGCTACTCATCAGTGACTGTCAGGTCAGGATGGTGACACAGTGAGATCAAGGCTACCAACATGAGCCTCAGAATGAGACACCTACCCCCACACACAAACAATTTCAAAACACACACTAAACATAATGGCAAACCAATAGGGTATGGGGGAAGAGAAAAATAAACACAGAGGAGCGCTGGCCCAGCTGAAAGGGCCAAGAGGGCCACAGTGGCACACTGTAACCTCAGCATTTAGGCGGCTGAGAAAGAAAACTGAAATGAAGGGCAGCCTGGACTACATACATACATACATACATACATACATACACACACATACACACACAATCTCAAAGAACCAAATTCTATGTTTAATATATTTAATTACATGTCATTTTATTAGTTATTTTATTATCCACTATTAAATATAATTAAAATACTGGATAAAAATTAATATGGTTGTTAGCAATAATTATGTTATATAGTTATATTATTCATAAGTAACCAACATAGCAACTATATTGTTAACATTAGCTATGATTAATATGATTACTAATATGTAACATATTGGTGAATTTTTCCCTAATGGTATGTTTATTTTTAAATATTTTATAATTTATTACATGTATTACATGCATACGTACAAAAAATAATCAAGTTTATGTAAATACCATTAAGTTTTTATCCTGAAAACACTGGCAAAGGATTTGTATTTAAAAAAAAAATAAAAAAGCTAAATTTGTATCAGAAATACCATCCACACATATAGATTGCTTCTCCTTATCCAGAATCAACCCACATCATAAGCCAAAGAGCCGAATACTGTGGTCTCAGTACAGTTTTGTCCTTAAAACAGGACTTCTTAGAAACAGTGATGACTTGGGGAATGGGATGAAAAACGATGTTAGGAACATCTTGTTAAGACAGCATGGGCTCCATCAACGCCTACTACAGTCACTCCTAAGACTGGAAAGTCAACTTGAAAAGGCTCCTTTCATCAAGAAAATTTCACATCAACAAGAATAAAACCGCAAAGCAATAAATATGTCAAATGTTCAAATCCATGAGCTCACAATAGCACTTCAATAAGCCCTACCTTCTAGGAATATGGAAAACAAGCCAGTATTTGAAAACCAGGGAAGACAGGAAAGAACTCAACCCTGTGTATGTCTTTCCTGTACAAGCCTAGGACACTGAGTGCCTGGATGAGGTTTTCTTTACAGAAACACTGTGGACTAGAACATTAATGTTTGTGCACACTCATGGAATAATGAATTTGGAATCTAGACCATGATCACCAATGATTATCCTCAACTATTAGATGCTTCTTCTGAGATGTACTAGAAAAGTTTACAGATAATTCTGCTTCCCTAGCCTTCCAGGTAATGAGAGGTGACAGCAAAATTAGATTAAACCCTTAGAACTAGCTGTTGATTTGCAGAAAATACAAGGGAAAAAAATTAACATTTCCCTAAAGAGATACAATTAACAAAACACAGAGTCAGGGAGACTTTACAGATGACAGAAAGGGATTAAGTAGACTATACACAGCAACTAGGCATCTTGTTGCTGTTCTATGAAAACATACTTAAGAGAAGTTCAAGAAACTTAAATGGCTATTAAAAATTGTCAACATTTCACACCTGTTAGACAACTAGCACCTGGAGCACAATAAGAAATTCTCAAAAAAGTCAAACAAAAATACCTACACGATCCAAAGGCCTGCTCTCAAATCCCAAAAAGAACTTAAAATCTGAAATCAGGATCTCAGAAAACTCTACCATGGAAAAAAATCAAAACAGAAGCAATCCAAATGTCCACAAAGCACAGCAATAAAGCAGAGAAAGGAAATACATTCTGTGCATAAAATGGTGTGTTATTTGACCTTTGAAAAGGAGGAAATAGCCCAGGCATGGTGATGAATGCCTTCAATCCCAGGACTCAGGAGGCAGAGGCAGAGGCAAGCCAATCTCTCTGAGTTCTAGGCCAGACAAAGCTAAACAAGAATACCTTGTCTCAAAAACAGAAAAAGAAGAAAAGGCTTAAAAAAAAAAAAAAAAAAAAAAAAAAAAGGAGGGGGGTAACAAAGAAGGAAAATTTCAGAGGGAGTGGGAGGGGGTTAAAAGAGAGAAATGGAAAGTATGTCAAAATACATTATACAGACAAACTAAATTGTCAAAGAATAATTTAATTAAAAAAAATTCTAAGCTAAGACACCTAAGGCAAGGGAACCTTGCTGTTCGCCAGCATGCAAGCATCTTAAGGAGCCCCTGCTAGCACTATTTTTAGTCACCTACTCAGCTATTCTGGCTCTTGATAACTCCTGATCCCTTTACTTCAGGCAGACACATCTGCCAATTCTCATCCCACTCTGTAAACTTCACTTTCTACAGTTCCATGACTTAATGTCTGAAACTGAAGTCTGATAAAGCATTTTAATGACAATGTTTGGTAATGTACTATGCAAATGTTTCCATGTGGAAGACACACACAGAAGAGACAGGGTTCAGCTGCATCCAGGGAGGGTCCGGGTAAACTGAGTCAATAGCATGTTCAAAGACCAAGAAAAGCATTCGACTAGTTACTTATCCCCAAACACAAAACGATATTAAAATAGGAGAAAAGTCACTCTGAATTCTCATTTGTGAAATCATTTAGCCTATAATTAGAATAAGTCTTAGGAATTTAATATAACTCTACTATCAAAGTCACCAAACCTTGCCAAAAGTCAGAGAGCCCTGGTACATTCAGAAGTGTAGTCATTATTACATGACAACTGAGATTTATAATCCAAAATGAAACACTTCTAAACCTTTCTAAAGAGGTAAAGATGTCTCTCCCTACAGTTATCAACTAAATAAAAATGTACTATCTTATATATTTAACTGCATATTAACTAGGAACATCAGGATAAGCAAAATTCCCTAAAACTCACCAAAATGATGGACAAAAATAAATGAACTAACAATATTAAAATTTTAACAATAACAATAAAAATCTATTCACAAAATGTGGTTCATTTCACAAAAGATCATATTCACATCACTTTTTTTTTTTAAATCATGATGTGGTGGTATGAATGAGAACGGCCCCCTTGGGCTCAACATTTGAATGCTTTGGTCCTAGTTGCTGAAACAGTTTGGGAAGGACTAGGAGGTGTGGCCTTGTTGGAGGAGATGTATCACTGGTGGTGGACTTTTGAGATTTAAGAGCCCACATCATTCCCAGTAGCTCTCTCTGCCTTACGGTTGTTGTTTCAACATGTAAGCTCTTGGCCACTGCTCCAGCTCTATGCATGCATGCATGCATGCATGCCTGCCTGCCTGCTGCCTGGTGCTATGCTCCCTGCCATGATGGTCATGCACTCTAACCCTGTAAAAGCACAAGCCACCATTAATGCTTCCTTGGCAATTTGTCTTGGTCATGGTATCTCATCACAGCAATAAAAAAGTACGATACTGATAACCATAAAAATTACAGACAAATGAGAATCTTCAAAGTAGGGGTTCATTTTGCTAAAAATTCTAAACTCTTCTCAGATTGTTGAGAAATTCTTATTTCTCAAAAGTCTCTTTAAAAGAAGAGTAAGCACAGCTATAAATCATTGACATGGGACCGAAGGAGAAGGGAAGGCATCTTACCATTGGCAGTGCATTGATGTGTGGGTGTACAACTGGATATCTGACCACCAAACACAAGCTGCTGAGGCTAAGAAAAAAGAAAAGAGTTTCAGTGTTTCCAAATTCAATTCAAGACTTCCCATACCAAACTTGGCATGTTCCAAATACTCATGTATAGGCTTTGGCACCCCACCAGCGACTCTCCACAGGGTAGCTATGTCACAAACAGCAGCAAATGCTAAGTACCTACATTCCTGAGAGGCTAATGCAGCTAGCATCCAAGGAAGGTCATTCATGACCCCCAATTCGGCTCAATCCCAGAGAGTACAACTGAATTAGGGTGCAATAGGCTGTTCATCAGACATGACCATGAGCCATGAAAGTCATGTGAACTTTCATTTTATATATTGATTCATGAGAAACATATTTAACTGATTTTGGAATTAATTCAATCATAACACAGCAGGAATCAATCTCAGACTTTACAAAAAAAAGGCTCTACACCTCTACTTTTCTCAATGAGTGAAGCACAGCACATCATACCCACAAAACTTCTGCAACATAAAAGCTATGTTTCATATGTCACATCTAAGAGGGGACACTCAGAAAAGTCACTGATCATCAGTGCAAAGTACAGGCTGATGCCACCAAGAGGAGTAGAGCCACAGTGGTATGCTTGGAATGTGTCCTACAGCAGAAATTAAGACTCAGCATGTCAATCAATAATAAAGACCACTAAGCAATATCCATAAAACCCTCAAATCCCTTTAGGTTTGTTCTTCTGGTTTCACTTCTCACTGAGCACCCAGGTATCCTGGTGCATGACCACACTTACTAGAGATCCAGCAATTCAAGTTAACATTAGACATCAAATATTGAGTTACAGAAGATCATGTCAACATACATCACTCCACTGGCCTCCAGTTCTTTAAGCTGTTATGAAAATATGCCTAGAAGGTGTTTTAGTGTGAAACACAGGTTTTAAGTATGAGGAGCTAGGACACACTGGGAAACACTCTATACACAGAACTACTGAATCACAACAAAACCTAGATGCCACCAAACTGCTTACCTTAGGGTGATTCACAATGAACATCGTTTACTTTACTATATGGTAAAGTTTATATGAACTTTTTAAAAGGACTTTTTAAAATTTATTTATGTATATATGTGAGTGTCCATGTGTGCCTGGTATGTATGCAGGGACCAGAAGAGGGCACTGGATTCTCTGGAGTTGAAGTTACAGGTGGCTGTCCATGAACTGCCCATGCCGGTGGTGGGAACAGAAAGGCTCTTAACTGCTGAGCTATCTCCCTTACCCAGTTTTTTATTAATTCTGAGCTATCTATTAGCAGAGTATCCTTCTTATCAGGAGAAAAAAAAAAAAGGTTTTGCTTTGGCATACATGCTTTCTACTTATTTATATAAAATTAACATATTGCTAAATTATGTGATTTCAAAATACACAGAAGTAAAACAGGTAAGATAAATTGCTTACAAACTTTCTAACTGTTGCTTCAACATTATGCATTATGTGTGTTCTTTTTTTTATATGTGTTCTTAATCAATGGCTTTTTTTGTCATCATTAGGAAATATTTTAAGTCAGGCACTGGTGGTGCATGCCTGAATCCCAGCACCCGGGAGGCAGAAGTAAGGGGATCTCTGTGAGTTTGAGGCCAGCCTGGTCTACAGGCTGAGTTCCAGGAAAGCCAGAGTTATGTAAAGAGACCCTGTCTCAATTTAAAAAAAAAAAAATAAGTAAATAAAAATAAATATAAAATACCTTAGGGCATAGCTTTCTCTTAGAATAAGAGTCAGCATCAAAAGGAGTATGTCTGTGTCAGACCTTCCTTGAGAATCTTTAGTTCCAGACATCTACGATGATTAGATCTAGCAGGTGGGTGTTCATTTTAGTTTCTAAGTGTCAGTTCCAGCACCCTGTCTGTCCTGTTCTTGTTTCAATCTGCAGTTTCTTTGTAAGAATGTTCTTGTAAAAGTCAGCTAAAAAGTAGATACTATACTAAAAATCCACTTCAGTGAACAAATGAAGTCACAGTGATCACTGAAATCCATGGAGATTCTGGAAAAATGGAATAACAAAAAAGGAGAGCAGTGTATTCTCCACCACCCACCCCCACCCACAGACAGCACTGCAGTCTCTATTATAAATGACTCTTCCATCAGGGACAGCTGCGGTGCAGACCACAGCCCTTATCGAGTCTCAGAAACAAACGCTGTCTTGTCTAAAATGAGCATCGATAAACTAACAATGATTTCCACCCACAGACACCTCGCACTTTGTGTACCTAGCCATACATATGAACCACCATACATATAAACTACCACGTATTACTTGGGAAAACACTGAACCAGCTCATTCCAGTTAGTTTCCTTCTCTCCAGGGCTCTTTCCTTTCTTGGGTTCAGTGTGAATTTTCCTCACTACCCCCAATAGATGTATTTAGTATAAGTTCTACTAATTATCTCTCCTCAATGTTCTTTAAGGTAAATACCACTTAAATGGATGTGAATATATGGTTCTACATCAAGGACAAGCAGGGTGAGAGACAGAGCTGTGTGCAGACAATTCAACCTAAGCACCGGAATTTCAGAAACATTTAGGGCCACACTACTTTCCAGCTCAGGTGTTTTCTGAGTCAAGTCAACACATTTACCTGTGGCCAGCCAGCTGGAAGATCGGAAAGCCAATCACAGGAAAGGAAAATTTAACCTTATAAGACACAGATACAAACTGGCAGGAAAATTACAAACATTACAGGTGTGCTTTAATCAAAGCACAATGAAATTAGACTAAGACAAGTAATCCAAGTTTTAAAGAAGCTTCATCCTGTACACCTGTCTTTTAATTTCCTTTTGTTTTCCAGAGAAATGGCCTTACTCTGCAGCCCAGATGGCTTCTAAAGTGCAATCCTCCACGTCTGTGCACTATGACCTGCTTTACCACTGTGGTTCTGATGTCAGTTTCTCCTCTCCCCTGGCCTTCAGTCCTCCGCAGTCTGTAACTGCTATGGCACTGACATTCTAGTACTGGAATGCCCTCTGCAAGGTTCTGCCCTCATACCTAGCCCCAATCTTTTCTCCAGGGTTCAACCCACATCAGACTGGAAGAGGCGGAGCTCTCTCAGCAAGCCTCTCTTTCCATACTGTCTAGCATGTGTCCCCAGCAGTTTCTGAAGACCAGGGCCCATTCGTTCATTTTGCTGTTCCTCTAGAAAACTAAGAATAGCACCTGGGAAACGTGTCACTCTTGGCATCAAATGTCACAGTAGCACAGACTGGATGGGTGCTCCTGAGGAAGAGAACTGAAGCACAGACTGACCACAGGGGTGAGGAGGAAGTAGCTGGCTGCTGCTCTGAAGAGAGCTTTTTCACACCACTTCCAGGTGGCAGGGATAGGCTGACATTCCACTAACAGAAAACTAAAGTGCACCTCATGAATATTATTGCAAAGCTAACTTTGTGGAGTGCTAAATTTAAGTTCATTCAGTCTGCAAACAAAATATTTTGTTTTTAAAGCTATTATCAACCTTTTATCTAAAGTGAATAAAGCATTAATCTTAGAAAAGGCTTTTATAGACATTGGACTAAGCGAACATCATCCAAGCGATTCCACCAACACGCAATTAAGCTTTTTTTTACATGTTAAAAAAAGATTTGCAAAATGACAATATGTATCTTGACTGGTTTCTAACAGTAAACTCATTGGCCTAACTGATACCTTTGAAAAAGCAGTGGAAACTCTGGCTTCTCCCCGAGGAAAAGTGCAAACACAACAAATGCTTTAAAGGGAGCAACGTATTCTAAAGTCCAGTCTCCTGTGACAAGTGCAAGGAAATCCATCTGTGCACTTAAAGAAACAACACAACAATGAATGTCCACTTTGTGTGGAGAATTTGGAAGTACCATTTGGAACTGAGGAAAAATTAAAATCTTACCAGAGTTGATTGTGTTAATTAAGGTTTTTAGTACACGGATGTAACTAGCACACCCAGCTGGGGTCCAATCCCAAGCCATAAATAAGAAGTAGAAGATTTTATTAAATGAATTCCTGGGGGAAAATGTCAGAGAATTCCAAGTGAATCCCCTCATGTACAATCTGCGCATAATAAATGGACTAACTAACTCCAAGGGGTGACTTTTAAAGGCAGCTATATATGTAAATCACAGTTCTAATTGATCTTTCCTCATTTTTACAGTTTACAAAAAAAAAAAAAAAATCCTCAGCATGGCAACCCCTGACAACCTTACGGAAGAAGAAAGCCTTTGAAATACTGTATGCTGTGCCTGAGGTGACAGTCAGTCACACACACCTGTGCTTGCCTGACACCACAGGATGAGGTGGAATAGCTCCCCCTGCAGGAAGAGTTTGACAAAGCAGCCTGAGCTCAGCTGCAGTAAGAGGGCTGGCTCCATGAGCACCTGTGCTTGCTTTCACTTCCCACTGTTTTCAGTTACTTGGGGAAACTGGAGCCCAAGAGTTGTGTATTATGATCTGAAATTTTTTAAAACTAAGCAATTTTCAAGACCACATATCCATACACAGACATCTAACCACCCAATTACTACTTTCAGCTGGGTTAGTCTCACGGGTGCATGATACAGTTGGACCTGTCATTAATAATCAAAAGAAACCACTGTGCAGAGGGATAATGCAAAAAGTGACTGAATATTTCAAAATTTGCCTGCTCAAATTCAACTACAGCAAAGTTCCTAAATTAAAGCGTAGTCTACTGTGAGTCAAATTCATTATTAGCCACCTCCCAGCTTTTGGGAGGTGGAGAATCAGGAGTTCAAGGCTGGCCTGTCAAACAAAATTAACAAGGTCAAACTCATTTTAAGTTTAGGTTTTGTAAGTTTTAGGTTCCAGCCAGGAATGCTAGCACATACTCACAACCACAGTGTTTAGTTGAAGGCCATCCTCAGCTTAACGAGTGGAGACCAGCCTGAACTACTCAGATCACATCCCCCCCCCAAAAAAAAAAAACCACAAAAAGTTCACTGTCAATAGTAGAGAATTTCAACAAGCTTTAGCTGTTACTAAAAAACTGACATGAAAATATCTCAAGACTCGTGTAAAAATGCCCATTACTTCTAAAGATTCATGTAAAAACATAGATTACTTTCTTAAATGTTTGGGTACATCATTATTGTTCAGTACAACAAATGGCTCCTCTCCTCTCAAATTAGTGATACAGCTCACAATGCCTAACAAATACTACAGATCTGATACAGTTTTCTTGGTGACACAAAGTCAATACAGACTGTGCCTTACAAACAAACAGTGGTGCAGAGGATAAACAGCCGGACAGGGGAAGCTGCAGACACTGCACATGTATCTAAAAGCTGACAGGAGCAATAACTCTGCTGCCTAAAAAAATGCAGGTACACTGGCTTGGAAAGTAGAGGAGCTGACAACTTTCCTGGGTCCTACTAGATCCCACTCTTCCCAAATGTTGGATAGCTCAGTCTTAGTACCAAGACTCTAAACAGCTACAGACTACAACAGCACAACACAGGTGAGCAATGTACTGTGAGGAGAAAAGACAAGAGCACACCCAAGGATGCTCTGTGACTGACGACTGCTATGGAAACGCCTCTCTGGACTTAAACCTACACCACCCTGGGTCCTCACTGGGCAATGCCTCTAGGGCAGCAGTTCTCAACCTGTGAGTTGTGACACCTTTGGGAGTTGAATCTCACAGTAGCAAAATTAGTTATGAAGTAGCAATGAAATGATTTTATGGTTGGGGTCAGCATGACATGAGGAACTGTATCAAAGGGTTGCAGCATGAGGAAAGTTGAGAACCTCTGCTCCAGGGTACTGCACATCACTTGAGCTTCAAAGCCTCTCTAAGTGACACTGGAGCAGTGGTGGAGCACTGGCTGTGAGGGGAGGCTCGGGGATCCTTGTTATTCTAGTTATATCCTGCTGGAAGTGGAGCAGAGGGACAGCTTCTTTCAGTATTAGACTGCACAGTAAGTGGTGCTGAGAACTAGAGAGAAATACACCAACTGACAGCTATAGTCACCTCATTTCAAGACTAATGATGAACCAGAAACACTCAGTGTCTTTCCAAAATCAATTACAAAGGAAGTATAATAAGGTCCTTACAGAGAGGCCACAGAAGAGTACAAAACAAACAAGCTACCATGGAGATTTTTTTAACAAGAGGCATAAAAGAAGACACAACATGAATGTTCTAATCTGCATTTTGAAACACACAGAAAACTTGAGCTTCTGAAGTGAGCACAATCTTTAGCAGAAGTTAAGGAAAGGTTCCTCTTCCCCTCCTTAATAGAGCAGAAAGTGTTCCACAGTAAATGGAGTGGTAAACACAGCTCTCCCCCATCTGTCTGGGCAGCTCTGGGAGATGTACTTCACATCACAAGGTTGCTCACCTCAGCAGGACATGCAGCAGGTACAAGATCTGAAGATGAGCACTGGGAAAGTTTAACAGGGCTTTTAAGGACTCCAAAGAGGAGGGAGAAGCAGCATCTCTGCCTTAACATTAAAGCATGGCCAGAGTTGTGGGGGCTTGTCCTCTAAAGAGCACTAGGGCCCTGGAAAGCTGCTTCACTCTGCCCTGTCTGCATGCAGGCAGGCAATCTGGCCTGGAGTCCATGTTAACAACTTGGGGTGGTGTTAACTCCAACACCACACTGAAAATCATACCAGGAATGTTAATGTTCACAAAATGAGTTATTTCTGTTTCAAGCACTCTAATTTCTCTCTCTAAAATATCTGTTGAAACCTTCCATTTCCTACACATTATAATAAGCTGCAATTCCTAAGAGAGATGGTAGGCATTATAATGTAAAGACTACTGTGGTGGTACTGTGTTCCCCAAAATATTGTGCACCCTAATAAACTTGCCTGGGGGTCAGAGCTAATAGCAAGCCATAGCAGAAGTCTGGCAGTGGTAGCACACGCCCTTAATTCCGATCACATGACAGGCAGATCTCTGTCTGTGTGTTCAAGGATACCACCAGCATGGAGACACACGCCTTTAATCTCAATACCAACCACAGAAGACCTGGAGGTCTATATAGATGGGCAGTGAAGAAGAGGTCATGTGGTTGGGTTTACAACCAATGAGAAGCAGAATAGAAAGTCAATAAAAAGGACAAACACATAGGAAGTAGGTCTCTTGCGGAGAGGTAGGACAGCAGCGGCAGTGAAGGGTAAGGTTTTTAACCTCAACTCTTAGCTATTGCTCTGACCTCTTGGCTTTTAACTCTGAAAAAAAAAAGATAAATAATAGGATAAATGGGTAGACCACTGAATCTACACTAAAAAGAAAAAGGGGAAGATATAAAAATGACAAAAGGATTACTGAATCTATTATGAAAAGAAAAAAAGAGAGAATATGAATATGATAAGATAAAAAGGTCAATTTTTGAATCTACTTTTAAAAAGGAACTACTTGTTTTAAATAGGATCAGTAATGAAAATTTTTGTGTTTATCAAATATTACTGGACTGGACATTGTTAATATATATAATGGAGTTTTTTGTCTGAATCTGTCAAATGTTAATGGACTAGACATCGTTAATATAATTCTTGACTGTATACACTGTATATACTTATTGGATAGTTTTTCTTATATTAGTTATAAGCTTTTTATAATTTTAGACAAAATAAGGGGAAATGTGGTAGTATTGTGTTCCCCAAAATATTGTGCATCCTAATAAACTTATCTGGGGTCAGAGACAGAACAGCCACTAGATACAAAGGCTAGAAAATGGTGGCACTCACACCTTTAATCCTAGTATTCCAGAGGTAGAAATTCCTCTGGATCTCTGTGAGTTCAAGGCCACAATGGAAACAGCCAGGCATGGTGACAGACGCCTTTAATCCCAAGAAGTGAGCCTTTAATCCCAGGGAGTGATGGCAGAAAGCAGAAAGATATATAAAGCGTGAAGACCAGAAACTAGAAGCATTTTGACTGGTTAAGCTTTCGGGCTGTGAGTAGCAGTTCAGCTGAGATCCATTCTGGATGAGGACTGAGAGGCTTCCAGTCTGAGGAAACAGGATCACCTGAGGAATTGGTGAGGTAAAGTGGCTGTGGTTTGTTCTGCTTCTCTGATCTTCCAGCATTCACCCCAATAACTGGCCTGGGTTTGATTTTATTAATAAGAACTTTTAAGATTCCTGCTACAGACTGTATTATGGAAAGTATCACAAATGTTATTAAATGGTAATGAGAAACACAAATCAGAACTGTTTCTATAAATTGTTCATAATGTTCAATTTTAAATTTTATTACCAGTGTGTATAAGACATGTGTGTTCAAGGGCACATGCCCACTCATGTATCATGCTGATACATGTGTAGAGGTTAAAAAAACAGCTTTTAGGAGTTGATTTTCTCCCTTCCAGTGTGGGCTTCCAGGACTCAACTCAGGTTGTCAGGAATCCCATTTACTACCTGAGTCACTTACATAGTTCATAAAGATGTCCAATTTTTTTCCCAAGTCATGTAAACTGGAAAATGTCACTGAAAGAGAATAAACATGTAGTCACATAATCCCTAATATAGTTTAGATAGTAAACTTTTGAATAGCTACAGATCTTGCAGCATTCATAGACAGATATTTATATCTGTCACCACTATTTTAAAAATATTTCACTGGTAAAATTAAGATAGCCAAAGCTCTTTTAAGTGTGGGAAAGCCCCTCTAATGCCTTGGCCTTATTCTGTGGGGTTCCCCCAACTGTATCCCAGTATGCACCAAAAAAAGATGAAGAGGAGGAGGGAGACCTCATTGAGAAATGTGCAACTCTGGGACCAGAGATAACGGCTGGACAATGAGTACCTCAGTCAGTCCTAGAACACAACTGGGAGATGGGGACGGGACACAGACCCAGATGACCTTAACAGGAAAAGAAAAGAGACTCTGGACATAGGCCAATCTAACAAAATCATCCTTGAGAGAAAGGGTCTCAGCAAGAACTGTCTAAGAAATATTCTCCCAGATAGTGTTAAAACATACATACACATACACACCTTTCCATTGGGATGATGAAGGCCTGTGGACCATTAGCTTTAAAGAACTCCTCCAATGACTTGGAATCAACTATCAGAACACACACTCTGCATAAGCCACAGGTAGCACCCACTGCAGAGAAGGGTATGGGCAGGAAAGGCTGGCAGAGCATCCCCAGAATGTGTGCTCCAGGGTTATTGTCCTTACACCCATGCCTACAGCCACTGTAAACTTGTTACCTCACTGGTTTAATAAGGGAACAGGAACTTAGAGGAGATGCATGGTTTAGGAACCACGAACTTTCGGCTGGAGAGACTGTTCTGTGTTAAGTACATTTGCTTTTGTAGAGTGCCAGAGTTCAATTCCCACTACCCACACTGGGCAGCTGACAATGCTTGTAGATCTAGCTCCAGGATGATCTGGTGCGTGTGCACGCACACGCGCACACACACACGCGCACACACACACACACACACACACACACACACACAAAATCAAGCTTACAACCAGCTTTCAGGCACAGCTTCCAAGGAACCCTTGGGACAAGTTCAACTCTACTAACGCCCATGCTCCTTCATTCCAGCCCTGACCCGTGTCCCTAGCTAGTGGGCAGCATTAATGTAGGAGTGCTGAAATGTAAGCCACAGTCATCTGTCCATAGGAGGAGAAATGAGTCACTGTGGTAGTTTGAATGTAACCGACCCCCATAATCTCATAGGGAGTGGCACTATTAGGAGGTGTGGCCTTGTTGAAGGAAGTGTATCATTGTGGGGACAGGCTTTGAGGTCTCTTTTGCTCCAGCTTCTGTCAGTGTGACACTCAGTCAACTTCCTGTTGCCAGCAAGATGTAGGACTCTCAGCTACTTCGTCAGCACCATGTCTTCCTGCATGCCATCATGCCCTCCCCCTCCATGATGACAATGGACTAAATCTCTGAACTGTAAATAAGTCACCCCAATTAATTGTTTTCCTTTATAAGAGCTGCCATGGTCATGGAATCTCTTCACAGCAACAGAAATCCTGACTAAGACAGGCACTTGGTCCTTTTCCCATTCTGGCTCTAAGATGCTCATCTGATGCTACAGCTCGGTTCTATATACTGACACATCTACAAACACCACCTGGGTCTGACTGTATAACCTGAGACCCTTTGAACGCTTCCCCCCACATCTGGGTCTGACTGTATAACCTGAGACCCTCTGAACACTTCCCCCCACCAAAAGAAAAAAAAAGACACAAAAGGTGGGCTCACAGAAGAAAATAAAATAGAAGATCTCCTGCCTTCCGCTACATAGTCTAGAATGTTTTTTAATTAACAAAATGTTAAGGTGGGGAAGAAGGTGACTCATCTAGTGAAGGAAGCTGCTGCCAAGTCTGACAATCTCAATTTGACCCCTAGACCCACAGTAGATGGAAGAACTGACTCCTGCAAGTTGCCCCTCCCCCCCACACCTAAAAAAAAATCTAAGCCAACAGAAACAAAATTGTATACATAGTACCGAAAAATTATTTGAATGAGAAGATTGAAGAAAATTAAGCATAGTTTAGCTCAATACTCTTTGTTTTACACATTTAAGGCCTAAGGTAAAGAGATTGGGGACTGTTCTTCCAAGGGTAACAAAATGAATACTCTATCCTGTAGTTTGTATCATTTAAAATAAATCTCAGGCAATTATTACTTCAGATCAGAGCAGAAGTCAGTGGAGAACTCAAACAAGTAACAGCAGCAGCCTCAGGGCACTGTGAAGGCGTGGTCCTGCTGCTCCCCTGGAGCTCTGTGGACAGCGAGGCTCTCTAATCAACAGTGTCACTGCTGTTGGTTTTTGTTTTAGTTTTTTTTTTTTTAAGGTTGGAAGAGGGCATTATGTATGGAGGTCAGAGGACAACTTTCAGCAGTTCTGTCCTTCTACTATGTGGGATCAGTCTATGCCAGTGCGCCTTGAGGGCATGTGCACCACAATCTGACCCAAGTAAGTCAGAGTGCTGAATTCCTTGGCACTGTAAATCATTACAAGCTACTCAATTTGGGTGCTAAGAACCAAACCCAAGAGCATCAACTATTCTTAATGCCTAAGCCATCTCTCCAGCCCCTCTGTTCCCCATAGTTAAAGGGAATGGCTGGAAAGGCCACTTCAGGAAATCAGGCAGCTCAGGACAGGTAGGTGAACTTCTGGTCCCAAAGTCCCAGAAAGACAGACTGGAGAAGCAAACATTCTTGCTGGACAACATGATGCACCTCAGGAGCTTACTGCAAAGCTGATCTCCATTTCACTGTCTGCCATATTCCCTGGTGGCCATCATGACAGAGTCCACGTGAAGACAATTGCATCCCTGGTCCACTTCCTACTCCTCTTTCTGCATCTCTGGGTATCTCAACATTTTGTATCTCTGTGCCAAGGCCAGGCTGTTTCACCTGTAAAGCTTCCAAAACACAATGTTAAACACAAGTGCTCTTTTACAACAGTAACACACTTACTTTCCTTTTCAGATTCATCTAGTCTTTTTTTTTTTTTCATTTTTAGTTTCAATTTGCTTGCGTGCACGTGCACATACGGGGGAGGCTGCGGGCGCAATTTAGGGAACAACTTTCAGGAGTCGGTTCACTCCTACCCTGAGCTCTAGAATGGAACTCAAGTGATCAGGCTGGCATAGGAAGCTCAAGTCCTCACTTGAGCCTAAGCCAGCCATTCTTCAAAAACTACTAGGAAATCAACAGAAAAATCTGTTTTTTCTCTCACAAGGTAAAACGGAACTTCAAAGCTCTACCTCTGGTGGAGGATAAAAAAGGTTGGCAGTCAGCTCTACCTGGCCTGTGCAAATGTAAAGACTGGAGTATTGCCTGTTAGCATTTAGGCATCTGTACTGGCCTGTCCTTAGGGTCCTGACAGGATACATCCTCAGCTGCAGCCACTAAGAGCACCCCCTGTGCACATTCACTGCTGTTTCCTTATAAAAGGCAAGCTTGCCCACCTCCTGTCGCTTTCTCTTCCTTTGCTCTCATCCCCAGGGACAGGTCTCTGCCCCTTCTCTCCCCTCCCCTCAGGGTCCTGTTGTATGGAGTGACTCCTTCCCGCCCTTTTAAAAGTACAACATTACCTACTTTCTGAGATTTCCAATGATAACCAAGTATCTGAGCAAGTATGCAGTCAGACCTAGGAACTGAGATGTGCTTAATACATGGCAGCCATGTCCTAGATCTTCATCCTAGATTTTATATGTGGTGAAACACTGGATGATCCACCCTTTCTAGAACCACTAATGTGATGTGGTAAAAAAAAAAAAAAAAAAACAACTACACACACTAATGTGAGTGTACAAGTTACTAAAAACAAAAAAGCAGGACTTTGTTCTTAAACACAGTTATAAGCATTCTGAAAATCTCAATATAAAAAGCAAGATGGGTCACTACCATGGCCCCAAAATTAAGGAGACTCAACTGACCCTGGAGTTCAAAGCTAGCCTGGCAACACACTGCGACTTCTTTAAAAAAATAAAAAATAATCCATTTAAAAATGCTCATTGGTACTAAATTAACCAAACAACCTCTAAAACAACACAAAACAAAACCTTCAGTCTAACTTTATTCAACAGTATTTCTATTTCCTGACTTCTAAACACTAATAAATTAGCAAATAAAACTTCTGTATAGGGGCTGGAGAGAGAACTCAGAGGTTCAGAGCATTTGTTGCACTTGCAGAAGAGCCGGGTTTGATTCCCAGCACCAGTTTACAACCATTCAAAACTCCAGTTCAAGAAGATCCAGTGCCTTCTTCTGGCCTCCAAGGCACCAAGTATGCATGTGGTATACATACAAACATGCAGGAAAATACTCCTATATATAAAGTGAAACAAGCAAGTCTTTTTTCAAAAATTGTTTTTAAATTACTGCCTAAATCAGTAAGATTGAATTCTGGAGAGACTATTTTCATGTTAGCAAATAAAGGGCAAACTTAGAAGGCTTCTTATAGTGCCTTCTCCATAGTCACACAGAATTTTTCAAGAGTCCTTTTATTTTGGTATTGATAGTCACCCAGAGTACTCTGAATACTGCCGATTTCATCTACACATAACATCAAAATAATTTTAAAACATTAACAGGAACCAACTTATGGATTCTCACTTAAGGCAGCGCCTTCCGTATGTAAGCACTCACTAGTCAAGATGCTGGCCACCTGGGCAAACTAAATGTACATCCAAGCTCTGAGAGTATGCATCTTCACCAGTAACCAGGGTGTTAACAAACTGATCCAGTCCAACTTCAAATTCCTCCAGTATAGAGACTACTCAAATTTGAAAGAAACCTGAAAGTCCCACCTGGAAAGCTAATAAATTCCACTTCACACATCACTGGGGAAGAAGCATAAGGCAAAACTGGCTCTTTCCTTCATAGGACAGAGGAGCAAAGTGAAAGGGAGAATGGGTTCAATGCCTAGGCGCATGCCAACCAAAGCCAACAGGCATTCTGATCCATTAACTTGCTGCACGTTTTTGCTATGCAAGATAGTAAGCAAAGTGAAACCAGGAGTCTAGGGCCAATAGCCATCTATATATTTCTTAACAGAGTATAAACTGTGGCTTGCCCTCACTCCCTTACTAACTTATACATTATTACCAGCCAGAAACTCAGGGTTTATTTGTAGAAGTATAAAGTAATGACTGCCCTAACTAAGACAGTAAGAAAGTGTCTGCACTCCAGCCAAGACATAAGAGCGCATCCAGCTTCTGAGACTTCAGAATTACTTCATTTCTTCAGAGTCTGTAGAGCATTCAACAGTCACTCTTCATTTGGCAAAAGTTCACTGAGATGCTAGAGCAGTGGTACATGCCTATAATCCCATCACTTAGGAGGCTGAGACAGGAGGATCAGGAATTCAGGAACAGCCTTGAGCACAGAAAGACCCAGCCTCAAAAAACGGGAAAAGAAAAAGGGAGAAAGGGAAGGCTCCTCACTGCTTCATTCCATGGGTTCATTACTTCTATAGCCTAGGTACTGAAATCTTTCGAGTTCATCCTGCACAAACAAATGCTTTTCCCTGAGTACAGAAGCTAATAACTCAAAATGACCTAATGAGGTACTTTCTCTACTTTTATCAAAACTATATTCCTAGACAAAATTAAAACACTCAAAATAATTTCATTGTTTTAAAACAAGCCCTTAAAGACGCGGTGAGAGTCTGAGTTAGAAGATAGACTCTGGGGCTTCAAAAGGAGCTATCTGCAGAGTATTTTGTCAGGTTATCACATTATGCTGTGAAATACCACACTTTCTTGTTCACTCACCAAACAGCTAGCTGTTTACTGAATGAGGAAAAGAGGCCACACAAGATTTTAGCTGCTAACAGCAGAAGTGAGAACAGCTGAAGGTCTCTATTTTCGTGAAGATGAACTAAATGTACACATCATACATGCTCCTCTGGGTGCACTGCCAGCAGCGAGAACAGCCCTAAACGCCAGCTTGAGAAACAGGAACAACTCAGCGAATTCCAATAATGAAGTTGGTAGCTTAGGCTTATTACTAACAAGCTCTTACACTTAAATTAACCCATAATTCTTATCTATGTTTAGCCATATGGCTCGGTACCTTTTCTCAGTCTGGCATTCTCATCTTGCTTGCTCTGAGTCTAGCTGGCAACTCCTGACTCTGCCCTTCTCTTCCCAGAATTCTCCTAGTCTGGTCGTCCCACCTATACTTCCTGCCTGGCTACTGCCAATCAGTGTTTTATTAAAGCAATGGGAGTGACAAATCTTTACAGTGTACAAGAGCATTATTCCACATCACGAACCTACCTCTAAACAGAGTACAGTGTTTTAAAATGTGTGTAGGTGCATAAGAAAGAAAAGAAAATGGGTAGAGACACAGAGAAAAATAAATAGTTTAAAAATAACCAAGTCTTTAAAGAGAGAGTAAAGTAATATAAAGGGAAAAAAGCCACGTAAAGATGGGAAATACATAGAGTCTGAATCCTGTAAGGTGCTGTGGTGACTTTGAATTTTTTGAATGCTGATGACCAAACAACAGCTGCTAAGAACCACTCTGGACTGTAAAAGGGACTGCTGAATTAAACCAGCCTAGATACTTTAGGGATGCCTTAACTTTAAAATGTAATTCAGAAAACTGTATTGTGTTGGAGGAGAGGTTATGCTTTTGCTTCCACAGGAAACAAAAGGCTGTGGATTCCTTCCAGGTTAATAGACATCAGGTTTCATCAGGGGAGAACCAATGAAAATCTTGGCTACAGACATAAAGAAAAAAACAAGGAAAACTACAAGAGAGGTAACATACATACTGATCCCTCCACATGGGAGACTAGACAACCAAATGTTACAACTAGTTTTCTTAGGACTTGACCATTGTCTCAATTTTCTCAAGGTCCTCTGGAGATACCATCATCTTCAGACAATAGGAAGCAGTCTAGAGAACACAATGTCCACAGTCCCAAAAGGTGGGCGGATGATTTTTGATTATTCAGTGGGTTACAAATGTTTGTCATCATTTAGAGGTATACAGGAATATAGAATTAAAAGACAACTATTAACTTCAAATATTTTGCATTGGTATGGATTTTGGTATACTGATACAAATTTAACATTATTTTTGTATGTGTGTTTCTCTTGTTTGGGGTATCGTGCTCATGCAGCTCATTTAAAAATATGTCTAATTGCCGGGCGGTGGTGGCGCACGCCTTTAATCCCAGCACTCGGGAGGCAGAGCCAGGCGGATCTCTGGGAGTTCGAGGCCAGCCTGGTCTACCAAGTGAGTTCCAGGAAAGGCACAAAGCTACACAGAGAAACCCTGTATCGGAAAAAAAAAAAAAAAAAAAATGTCTATTTAAGAAATGAGGGTTAGTAGTTAGTCATCTATAATAATCAAGCTTGTAGTCAAGTATGTCTTCAAGGTTAAATAGATATATTTTAGGTAGATAGATTCTCTTTGAACATTTCAGAGACCTACAGAACATGGCATTTAAGATGCTTAATAACCTAAGGCTTCTCATGACAGTGAGACACATCTGCTCCTGACAGCACCAAACTACTTCATAAAGGATGATGTGTGTCAAAGAACCTCCATATGGAGTTTACTTTCATTGTGGCAAAGCTAGCCATTTGGGCATGAAATTATCCTTGCCTCGACTGCTAATAGTATACCATCCAAACTGGACATGCAGGACATAAAGGAAAAAGACTGCCGAACTTTGCCAAGACAAGGCGGGACAGTCCTTCAAAATTCCTGTTTCATAAAAGAAGGTTGCCAGGTATTCTAGGCCTGCAGGCCGAAGATGGATGCCCCAACACTGTAGAGGAACCTTGGGTAACTGTTCAGGCAGCCAGATGTCTCTGTCATTTCTATAGTTTTGGAAGTGGCTTGCACAGCACTTCCTGTTCACTCAGGTAATATTATATCCTTCTGGGGCCTTTGATGGAGTTGAAGACTAAATAGTTATAGTTACAGTTTTCCTTAGTTATGATAGAAGGTAAATTAGGTACAAAACTTTGGAATCACCAAGATGGGATAAATAAGGGAGCATTTTCTCTGAATTTGCCAAATACAAATAGAGTGGATACTGCAAATGTAATTCTTACTTAATAATTATTCCTATTGTATATAGTTTCAATATGTTAAAGATTTTCCTTTTCAGACAAAAGGGAGAAATGCTGTTAAAAGAAACTACCATTCCTACTAGAACCTATGATGCTGGGTTACTGTTCTTGATACAGGTCAAACTATCACCTCAGAACATACTTCTGGATACAAAATCTCACCATGAGAGGCAAGGTGAGCACACAGTGTAATGGGTTTAGGAAGGCAAGGACCAGGCATTACTATTGCCACACTGCATTGGAAACAATATAGCCAATCTAGCTGGCCCACCAGCTCTGAAGTACAGGATGGTGAGTGATATCCCAAAGCTTAGCTGGAGTCCACACTCACCCAGTGTTGTCTAAACAACATCGACAAAACTGAAGCAAGCTTGAACTATGCAGCTGAGAGCACAGAGAAGCCAATGGCCTTGGCTTTCAGTCTCTATGCAGTAGAGGAAGCAAGGTGGAGCAACGATAAAGCAAAGCTCTCAAGTTCTAATTCAGAAGGAAAAGGCTCACAAGAAAACCCTCTTGAGGCTGGGAGGTGGTGGCGCACGCCTTTAATCCCAGCACTTGGGAGGCAGAGCCAGGTGGATCTCTGTGAGTTCTGAGTTTGAGGCTAGCCTGGGCTACAGAGTGAGTTCCAGGAAAGGTGTAAAGCTACACAGAGAAACCCTGTCTCGAAAAACCACAAAAGGGGAAAAAAAAGGAAGGAAGGAAGGAAGGAAGGAAGGAAGGAAGGAAGGAAGGAAGGAAGGAAGGAAGGAAGGAAGGAAGGAAGGAAAGAAGGAAGATCCTCTTGGAAAAGAGAGCAACAACTGTGGCAAGAACACCTTAACTCAACATGCTGCAGATCTGTCAATGTCTGACCCGGCTTTAGGAGAACTTAGTAAAAACTCCAATGAGGTACCACTAGCTACATAGTTAAGACCCTATCTCCAAAAGCCACATGCTGCAATACAGAATTTAAGAATGGCTTGGCCACAGCCTGAAGCCATATTGATGTCTGCCAGCCATGCTGCCACCTGGGGCCATACTGATATAAGTGGCCTACACTGCCACCTGAGGCCATGTTGATGTCCATGGTCCAGGCTGCCTCCAAGGGCCTTGTCTGGGTCTGTGGTCTCACTGTAGCCGAGAGCCATATTCGTGGTCTGTGTTGTTGCCAGAACCATGTGGAAGCCCATGACTGCTGTGGATATTGCTTTGTATCAATAAACACTGATTGGCCGGTAGCCAGACAGGAAGTATAGGTGGGACTAACAGAGAAGAGAATTGAGGAAGGAGGAAGGATGGGGAGACTGCCTGGAGCCACTGCCAGGACAAGGAAGATATAGACAGGAAGTATAGGCGGGACTAACAGAGAGGAGAATTGAGGAAGGAGGAAGGATAGGGGAGACTGCCTGGAGCCGCTGCCAGGACAAGGAAGATGTAAAGTACCGATAAGCCACGAGCCACGTGGCAAAGTAGAGATTAATAGAAATGGACTAAATATAAGAGTAAGAGCTAGACAATGATAGGCCTGAGCTAATGGCCAAGCAGTTTGAATAATGTAAGCGTCTGTGTGTTTATTTTATAAGTGGGTTCCGGGACTGGCGGGACTTGGGAGCTGGAAAGAAATTCTCCAGCAACACATGACTGTAAAGTGCAAGGAAGCTACCTGTGGTATCGATGAATGCAGACGCAGTTGAGAAAGAGGAACATGGAAAGCTTCTCTGACAACCCCTATTCCCACCCCAACCACTCCCTCATAAAAACGTAGCAGCCTAAACAGGAAGTCATGGGAGAGAACCCTTAAAAAATGTTATAAGGACACTGAAGTGTAGCTCTCCACAACTGATGGATCTAGCAGGGTTCTGGGAGGGAAAGCACTCAGTTCTATTTAAGGGGCAGGCCACTGAAAGTTTGACCATACTCCAATGAGTACACAAAGAACACAAACTGGACTTTGGTTTGTTTGTTGTTTGTTTGTTTGTTTGTTTTGGGGGGTCACAAGGGGAGGTGGACATGGAAGAAATGAGAAGTGATCAGGGTGCACGATGTGAAATTCCCAAAGAATCAATAAGGATATTATATTGGGGGGTGGGAGCTTTTGTTATGTTAGTATGGGTATGGGCAGTGATCACACCTATAACCTAAGTAGGTATGCCAAGAGTATCAAAATAAAGAAATAAAGTGTGTATGTGAGGGGGAGAATGGCGTGGCCAGCCATGTCTACATTTTGTAGAAGTCCCTGAAAATTAAATGCTACTAATGAGGACTCAACCTGAGAGGTAACTTCTGCTGTGGTGGGAGTCTATTTTTTTTTTTTTTTTTTTTTTTTGGTTTTTTGAGACAGGGTTTCTCTGTGTAGCTTTGCGCCTTTCCTGGGACTCACTTGGTAGCCCAGGCTGGCCTCGAACTCACAGAGACCCGCCTGGCTCTGCCTCCCGAGTGCTGGGATTAAAGGCATGCGCCACCACCACCTGGCTGTGGTGGCAGTCTTAAAAGTACTCCACAACCAGCAGTGGGGAGCACTGGTTTTACGTCCATTTTTTCAGGCACAGTGAAGCCCCAGCTGGCCACCCACAAGACACACCCTCAATGACTGCTGGTGACACTGCTCTGACACAGGGCTTCAGCACATTACCACTGGAGACACAGCTGTCTCCCTCAAGTCCAGGTACTGGCTGCAGCTCAACCAGCCAGAAGGGAGAAAAACCAACAAACCTGAAGCAGAAGGACTTCTGATGGCTGGGGTAGGGAGTTCAGCTTCAGTGACCCCCTGCCCAGCAATAAATATTAAGCAGTCATGAAGATCCCTAGTCCAGTGTAAGGCCAAATCCTGACCCTGGACTAACTGCCCTGTGTAGTGTGTTCAAGGTACAGACTGAAATTATTTATAACCTGATCAAAGGGTGTATGCCGCAAGGACCAACCTAGAGCCCTTCCAGGCAGCATTTACCAAGAAAGAGACCACACTGAATGGTTAGTTAGTGGAACTTTACGAGACCACAGCTACATACTATAGAACTGGAAACACAGCCAATGGCACAGCACCCACCACACCAGGCAACTGAGGATGTCACAAATCACTGAAGACCTTCTGAAGTTCTCACAAGGGCTACAGAAGTCACAATTCAGTGTGTGCCTCCATGGACCACCATATGGATTTCCAACTCACCATATGGTGACTATATTCACACACAACTCATCCTATTGACCTGTATCTTTGTCTCCACCTACCTCAGACGTGTATGGAGGCTGAAAAAGGCTGCCCAACCAGCCAAGTATCAGAACCTCTGGTGACAGCAACCAGGAACCACTTAACTTTCTTCTGACAGATCTTAGCACAAGAGATCTATCTACACTTATCAGGACAACAAAGTTGTTACTGAATTTGTTCCTTAAGCACAAATCACTGGTCTGTCAACTGTGAACCAAACATTCACATCAGGCTCAGCTACAGTTTACAATTATCTACTTATCTCATTCTTGAGTCCCCAAGACCAAACACAGATCAACTGGAGAAGGAATGGAGAAAATCTGCGAGTGCCTACTACCTGCTTCATCTATAGTAAGATTTCCATTGTATTTACTGGACAAACAAGTAACTGCTTCAATATACAAAAAGAACCAAATGAAAGATGAAACCTAACATGTAAGACATTGCTGCTTTATTCACAGTATGTCCTGAACCCCAGGAAGGTACAGCTGTGAGACTCAGACCTTTCCAGTAGTATCTTAGTGTTAGCAGCAGGCTCTTTCTTTTTCTAAACATCTCTTGTAAGAAAGATACCAATCTTTTGTTGTACATCTAGAAATTTGATTTAAAAAAAGAGAGACAGAGGTCTCTTGCTGAGAAGGACAGCAGCGGCAGTGAAGGGATCGAGGAGCCAGAGAAGGAGGAGGACATCAGGGGCCAGCCACCCAGCTATACAGCAAGCCATGGAATAAGAGGTGTCTTTGGATCCTGTATTTCAAGAAGCTCTCAAAAGAACTTATCAAGATCACCCAACCACCAAACTAGAGCACCAGAATCGTAAGTATACACCTCACCGACTGAGAACAGGGGTGGTCAGCTTGCCCAGGGAACCAGATTTTTAGTTTCTCATTTCCTGGTGCTTGAAGTTTCTCATTTCTGAGGCTTGGAGGTGTAAGGGTCTTACACCATCTGCACTGAGCAGAGAAAGAGATGAGTAGACGTCAACGGAAAAATACAGGCAACAACATAATGACTTATATGACAACACCAGAACCTACCGACCCTACAATTGCAACTCCTGAACATACCAAGGCAGAAGAAACAGAAGAAATCAATCTTAAAAATGACGTTAAGAATATGATAGAGGCCCTTAAAGAAGAAATAAAAAATACCCTTAAAGAGGAAATAAAAAATTTCTTCAAAGAGGAAATGAAAATTTCCATTAAAGAGGAAATAAAAAATTTCCTTAAAGAGGAAATGAAAAACTCCATAAAAGAGGAAATAAAAAATTCCCTTAAAGAGGAAATTAAAAACTCCATTAAAGAGGAAATAAAAAATTCCCTTAAAGAAATGGAAGAAAAAACAAACAAAAAATTGGAAGAAAGCAAAGAAAGACAAGAAAAAATAATTAAACAGATGAAAGAAACATTCCAAGATCTGAAAAAAGAAATTGAGACAACAAAGAAAACACAAGCTGAGGGAATGCTGGGAATAGAAACCCTGACTAAACGAACAGGAACTACAGAAAGAAGCATAACCAACCGAATACAAGAGATGGAACAGAGAATCTCTGACACTGAAGACACAATAGAGAAAATAGATTCGTCAGTCAAAGAAAACACTAAAGTTAAAAAAGTCGTAACACAAAACGTCCAAAAAATCTGGGAAACCATGAAAAGACCAAACCTAAGAATAGGGATAGAAGAAGGAGAAGAATACCAACTCAAAGGCATAGAAAATATATTCAACAAAATCATAGAAGAAAACTTTCCTAACCTAAAGAAAGAAATACCTATGAAGATACAAGAAGCTTACAGAACACCAAATAGGCTGGACCCAAAAAGAAAGTCCTCTCGCCACATAATAATCAAAACATTAAACATACAGATCAAAGAAAAAATATTAAGAGCTGCAAAGGAGAAAGACCAAGTAACATATAAAGGCAAACCTATCAGAATAACACCAGACTTCTCAATAGAGACTATGAAAGCTAGAAGGTCCTGGACAAATGTTATGCAGACACTAAGAGACCATGGATGCCAACCTAGACTATTATACCCAGCAAAACTCTCAATCACCATAGGCAGAGTAAACAAAATATTCCATGATAAAACCAGATTTAATCAATACCTATCCACAAACCCAGCCTTACAGAAAGCACTAGAAGGAAAAATCCAACCTAAAGAAGCTAAACACACCCA